>JAVJIF010020266.1:0-72284 GCA_038442645.1 Agave tequilana | reverse complement strand
TTTTTGTAGTCTTTGCATCTAGAAAAGAGTGTCTTGTCAGGTGTCGCAGGTAGCCAAATGTGCCCATGTTTGCTACTCTAAGATCAAGTATTCATATGGTGGTGACATTTGATGGGGGCAATTATTATAAGATCAATGAAGTGTCAACTTAAAGCTAGGATAAGAAGTTAGTGCACTGGTAAGAGGTTAAAAAGGTATCACTGTGGATAGATTGAGATGGTTTGGATCTTTTCAATTCTCGACATAAACGAGCAATTGCACCAATTAGGAGCACTGTAGCATGGAGAAGGAGAGACCTAAACAACACGGGTCGATGGTAAAAAGGATAACATGGTTAATTTAATCAAAGACACTGCTCTTAACAAAGTGAATGGATGGAGGGATCCATATAGGCGACCCTAAAAATTTGAGGGCAAAGGCTGCCTTGTTGCTGTAGTTGAAGTTTTGCAGCTATAAGAAGCGATCCTTGGCTTCAGGCATCTTTTTCTTGTGATAATTATTTGGCATATTTCATCACTTCTACCTTTTTTCATGCTAAATCTTGTAATTTTAGGACGTTCTATTAGTTGATAGTTTGTTCACTGTACATCAGTAAAAAAAAATTGCAAACAGAAAAATTATGATGAAATGGAGAATGTCATTGCAGATTGACATCTAACGTACATTCCTCTATTTATAGGGTCACAACACCTTATTTGTAGAAATTTGTTAATAGGAAAGCTAGAAAGGCACCATCATAATATTATGTTATGATGGAATGGGTGATTTCACTACGAAGTGACATGTACGCACTTCAATTTATAGCGTTCAACATGTTAATTTCAAAATTTTCGAAGTTATATAAAGCACACCACAGTTGGTATTCATGTGAGTCTAGCGTAAAACTGGTTTGTTAGCTTTAGCTGACTGCATACAAGGGCTTAAGTTGTCATTTTAGCTTCTGAGTGTCAGAGTAGAATGCATAGCATGGCTGGTTTAGACAACATTTACATATGAAGTTTTATATCTCGCAGAGCAAGCCCCTCGGAGTTCATAATACCATTTTGGAAGTTTACAAAGAGCTTGAATTACTCATTTTCTATTGGGACAAGGTTCAAAATGCGATTTGAAAGTGAAGATGCAGCAGAAAGAAGGTTTGGCACATTCCAAATTTGAAGAACATGCTCTCTCCTATCTTATTCAAGTAAAATGTAATTTTCTTCACCCTTTCATTTCTTCAGGTATACAGGATGGATAACTGGAGTTGGTGATATGGATCCTGCCAGATGGCCAGGTTCAAAATGGAGATGTCTTCTGGTATGTATTTAAAATGTTTATTTTTTATATTTTGCTAATTATTTAATAAGTTAATTCATTTGCAAGTACTGGATTTTTTTGCAACTCTTTAATTCTTACGTAGTAGCTGTTATCTCAAAAGTCAAAACTATATACTAATAGTTTCCGTATGCTCTCTGGAGATTCCTTTTCATTTCACACCATTCTATGCAAGAGTTTATGTATCAATTTTGTCTCCCTCTGCATTCATACTGAGATTTGCTTTTGCTTTCACGCATCAACTTTTGCTATTCATTCCCCAGTTAACAACATATGAGCTTTACGCGGTTTTCTTTCCTCAATTGGTGGTAAAATTATGAATAGGATTCTATTGATGGCAAATAAAGCTACTACAAGCTAAAAATTGAGGCCAGTTAATGGATCTGCGAAGTAAACTTCTATTCATTACTGGATGATCTCCCTTTGTGTTTTTCAGTGGTCAGTGTAGGATAATACATATGATAGTAATTACCTGTACATATTAAATATTTAATATAAGTTGTTTTTTGAGTGATAAACTAGGTCCCTTGTTCTCAGAAAAAGGGCATTTGGCTCCCTTGTTACTTGCTCAAAGTTTCACCAGCTTCATGATGCGGTGTGTTATACTATTGTTCACGAAATGGACGCGCATTAAAAAATTGGTGAAGAAAAAAACACGGGTAAATTGGTATGCCAACCAGTAATTTCCAAGTGGATTTTTAACAAGGTTTTTGTTGGTAGTAGGCATATTAGCACGACAGAAGAAAAACCTACATTTTTATCAGCTTTTTTTCTTCTTTTCATATTAGCACGACAGAAGAAACACCTATATATATATGCCACTTTCTACCTCGTATAGTACCAAAACAAAATCTTTATAGATGACCAAGGGGAGATGACATCTATATAAGATGTTTTCACCTGACATTTTCATTTTCTCATGCTTCAGGATTTGCACTGTATTGAATGATTTGAATTGAGTCCTAGCCTGCTGTATGGGCCAATTGAGCCTTGTCCCGGACTGCACTAAATTACGTTTGTAATGTCCACTTTATACCACCAGTTGGCCTCTTGGAATCTAAGTGAACTACTTCTTACTGACTCAAATGCATATACTAATTGAGAGAATGTAGCCCACATAATACAAATATAAAAAAGAGCACGCTGTTAAGATCTCAAGTGCCTTTCTGTTAAATATTCCCTTGTTGGCTATCCTCTCCCCGTTTCTTGTCCTCTCATTTCCAGATTGAGAACTTCAAGCCTATGCCTCTTCTTATGGTTCGCTTTAGCTATCAGTAAGTTATGCTCATTTAGGGAAAGCTTATTGTCTGGACAATAAGATGCATTGGTGGGGATGTGAGAGAATAGTTTAAGGAGGGTAGAATAGGGAGGGGAAATCTAGGGAATCGGGTTGATGTTTCTCAGCATGGCAACTTTTCCTGTGATGGGGGACTAAGAAAGATTGAAGTAGGCTAGATATGTGAATTGTATTATAATAGTAGAACTCGAAATATAGAAGGACGAGTCACGTGATGAAATGGGAGTTGGTATTGCTTTGCTACTGCCCATTGACAGATATTAGTCTGTCTCTGATGCCTGATTGATATAAGAGATTATTGTGGGAAAATTAAACCAAGTAAGAGATTTCATACATCATCAGCAAATTATATCAGATTTTTTTTTCACTATGAAAAAGAGATATAAGAAAAGTCTGAATGGAATCTTGGAACTCATCCAAGAGTTTCCTTCTCAGGTAGCACAACTGCCAACAGCACAAGACTAATAAGACCGTGTCTGCAAACTCATGAGAGCATATCTGCTTATATATTACACATGACAATTAACATTTTGGTACAAGAAAGAGTCCTGTCGACCTCTTGAAAGATGGAACATAGTTAACCTAATAAATGCAACAACATAAGTTTTGGCATGGAATGAAATGCCACCCTTTTCATCCTTTCCTTTGGATATTGCATGATATGATTTTTATTAAACACCTTTGTCAAGCAGTCATTATTTGTACAGATTCATTAACCCCCTTCCTCTAGCACTCAATATTTGTATAAATAACAATGCTATGTGGTAAAAATACTTGTTTAACCACTTTTGGATTGTTAAGCATTACACTTTAGACACTTTGTTTGTTTCTTTTGTTGGAAACAATTCAGACACATTGTTGCAACATTCCAGATACAATTATTGACCCATTTTTATAGTTGTCAAGAATTTTACATCTAAACGGTTTGTTTTAGGTGCAATATAAGGTGCAAAGCAAATGTGGTTATCTTTCTCCCTGATTTCCTTATGCTGCATCTTTGTAATATCTGGAAGAAATGTGCTTTTCAGAAGGGTCCTTGGGAAATTGTGCCAGGGGGCATATGGTATGAATCATATGTGGAATTGCTATATGTAACCGTGTTCGGGGGATATCTTTGTAATATGTAGAGGGAATGTGCATGCCAACGGGATATATAGAATTGCTATATGCATGGTGTCTATAAGCTTTTCACTGAAAAATAACCATAACAAATGCAGTAAGCTCAGACATTAAAAATCTAATTTTATTATTCGGTAATAGGTGGTGCGAATGTGTTTTTGGATATGAGCAACATCATGCTTTGTGTATAATCATCACCATCTCTATCAAAGTCTTCCCCCATCAGAATGGTGGTGTCTGTGAAGGGCAACTTCAAAATGAGAAGGGACAATGAAAAAACAGATTAAATTTTAGGGTTCTTGCCATATCGACCCCTGAAATCGTCCTATATTCCCTATTAACCCCCAAAATCTTTATATTTTCAAATCAATCCTCTAAATCCTATAAGTTTGGACAAAAAGCCCCCTTCCGTTAGCTGTTATTTATTTTGTAACGGTAGAGGTAAAAATACTATTTTAAATTTCCATGCTTTCACTCTCTCAGATATGAGATCTGATATCTCACTCACCCTCCCACTCTCATCCTCTCTCTCTCTCTCTCTTATCCGCTGCTGCGCCCTATGACGCCGCAGCACCGACCACCGGTTCCGTCGCCGCAGGATCACCGGCCACCCTGCGCCGCCTCTGCCTTGTAAGATCTCACTTTCACTCTTTCTTACTCTCATCCTCTCTCATCCGCCCTGCGTCACAGCAGTATCACCGGCCACCGCCTTGCGTCGCTGCCCCTGTTCCCCTATAAGATATCACTCTCACTCTCATCCACCAACATAGCAGCAGTGCTGCCGCTGCGTTGCAGCACCAGCTGCCGCTGGTTGGAAATTTGGGAATTTTGAGAATTATTGCATGATTTTGGGAATATTGGGAATTTGAGAATTATTTTGGTGGATTTTTGGAATTATTTTCTGACTGATATTGGGATTTTGCTTATCTTCACTCCCACAAGGCGGCGATCCACAAATTCCTCTTCCGTGAGTGAGAAAACTATTATCTCAAAGTCCTAGAGTTGGGAAAGTTGCACGACAAGTTGGAGGTCATATCTTCATGCGCCCGTCAGGCATCAGAGAGTGTCAGATTGGGGGGCTCTGGGGGTCATTACGGAGGTCGCATTGGTGACCGAGATCACGAGCGACGACGATGAAGAAGACATGACTGACTCATAGTGCGCGGAGCGGCTCAAGGGCTGCACATGTAGTGAAAGGATTGTGCAATTGTTTTTCTTTGTATTGCTTTTAATAGATTTTGTGATGCAGAGGTATCAATCTTTTGATTGAAATTCGTTATATATGCATTGCAAATTTTGGGGACAAATGGAATGTACTATTTTTTGGTTGCATAACGTATTGCTGATGCCTATCTATCAAAAAAGGAATAAGAAAAACCTGATTAATTTTGCAAGTAAAAGACATTCTTTGCTGAGATGAATTTCTGTGTATCAACTTCATTCCTGCTATAAAATATTGGAATTGGTCCCAAATATTTGTTATGCACATATAATTATGATCCAAGGTACTGGTGTTTAATTTTGTTTAAATTGGTGTTGATTTTGGTGGAATTTTTGGAATTTTTGCATGATTTTGGAATTATTTTGGTGGATTATTGGATTTTGGGAATTATTTTGCTGTGAAATGGATTTTGTTTCTCTGTTTTTTCTATTTAGTGTTTTTTTGGTATATTGCTCATTTATGCATGAATTGTTCATATGTTGCCTGAGTTGAGAGGGAAAGTTCAAAGGTGTTTATGCTGTAATTGGCATCACAATGTGTTGGTTGGAGAGGGTAATTAAAAGTAAATGAAGAGAAAATGAAGACAAATGTGTTTTTATTGAGAGGGAAATGAAGAAGAATGAGGGGGTATTTTAGTAACTTTACATACTATTTTAGAGTTCTAGAATATTAAAAAGGAATTTAAGGGGGTATTTTGTCCAAACTTATAATATTTGGGGGTCAATTTGGAAATATGATGATTTCGAGGGTTAATAGAATATAGGAAAATTTTGGGTGTCGATATGGCAATAACCCAAAATTTTATTACTGGTTGACAAACAAGCATCAACCTTTTACTTGACAATTTCTTGCAATCCCATGGCTGTCCTCTTCATTTGGCCTTCTAATTTCTACTTTTTTTGTGATTTTAAGATTATCATTTCTGTTGCGATGTCTCAAATCTCAGCCATTCGGCCTCTATTGGGATTCTCTTAAAGGGTAACATGAATTACTGGTAATTGGGCCTGTACAGAACAGGAGGATGAGACTTCAGCGTATCCAACGATGAGACTTCGTAGTGAATCGATCTTTTCTATTGTTACCTGTGGACAGAAGTCCACTTCAATGTTGGTGTTTGTGTTCTGTTCACTTTGCCATGTTTCTATTTTGCTTTTGGTTTGGAGATCCTAATGTGTTTCAGCTGCAATTAGCTTATCCCTAACAATTTCATATTTGTATATAATCCAATTAGATGGTTCAATTCAATTGAAACAGAAGTTAAATGCAACCAGTGAGTCTGTTAAAGCAATTGAAGTAGAAAAGATAATTCTTGTAAAAGTTTGTGATCATGTGATTAGGAGATGTTATTTACTAATCGAACATTAAACATATTCTTCCTCACCTCTAAAAGAAGAAATTAGGGAAAGAAAAAAAAAGATTCAAATGCCAAGCTGTGTTCTTGTGTGCTAGTTTCAGTTCTAGTTCTTCTCTTTGTGTCTCATGTTTCTCTCTTACCGTATCTCACCTGGGAAGGCTGAGATGTCCTTTTGCCATCAAAAAAGTGTATATCAGGACACATTGCTTTAATGCAGGTAATGTGTCATTGCAATGCGTGTTGTACACGTAGATCAATTCTGATTGTTCAATTCTGATTGTTCATTAGTATCTTTCTCTAGTACCTTAGGAATGCAACGTGGCTAGACCTATAGAATTTGCATTGTGGTCCTCAATCGCCTTCATGGCATTTTAACCCTTTTGTAATCCTATTGGAGCTGGAGTTGTTTCTTTTCTTTCTGATCTGATGAGTTCAGAGTCCGATCTGTTAAACACCTTGAAGAATTTTGTCAAAAGTAAAAGTGGGTTCCAAAGCATTATATTGGTTTTTTTTGGGATTATTCCAGCAATACTTGTACCTATACCACATCGCACAGATTTCATACTTCTTTCCATTCTCAACAGACAATCATGGAAATTGCTGTACAGTTTATTTTATAACTTCCGGTCATTGATTTCTTTGTTGAAAAGTTTATCTTTGATATATCTTGGCAAAAGTAATGTAAGATTGTGCACTAAATGGTATGGTGTTTTCACAATTTATATATCTTAAAAGTTAAGAAGGTTAAGCTTAAGAAGGTTTCAACCATATAGGTTGAGATGCTGTACAGTACTTAATGTTCGATAGCTACAACAATAGTTGAAAAGCCTAACATAGCTAGATTAAGAGAGAACTGAGCATGCCATGATGTTTTTAGGGTCTCCTTGATGCCTTGTGTCCTTGGCCTATAAATGGACCTTTATGAGCCTCTAAAATGTCTTTGAGACCATGACCAAATACGGGATGTATATATTTTTAAAATGTTCTACAAGTTAAGATGCATGGAAAATTCTAAAATATTATATAATACATCAATGGAAGAGTGCATGCTTCATAGTCCATCAAGTATTGGCTCAAGGAGACTTCAGATACATTACAAAAATCCCCTATTGTTATAAAAAATGAAGAAAGGAAAGAGGTTATACACATCTTGGCAATTATTTGGCTGTTTGGACATGAATTCTTTATGTCCTCCATTTGGCTAAACGGAATGGGAAACATGCTTTGTGAATAATGGGAATAACTGCAACTTGCTTTTGATGTAGCAGAGTTTTATACCATATTTTGTGTTATTTTCCTAAGCACAGACACGACTCTTATCCTCTTGCATTGGCTTTTTGCTGTTTGGGATTTCGTGGTTTCAAGTGTCTTTTTTTTCCTTTGAACTTTTTGTTACCATTATATCCTTGCAAGATGTCAGAAAAAGAAAAGAACTGACATCAAACTCTTTTTTTTTTTTATTTATTTGATTTTCAAACCATAGGCAATATTTATATGGAACACTCTCATATGGTTATGGATGCATGTTATTATATGTGTCATTTACCGGCAAAGTACCCATACAACTGGCACATAAAATTTTAATTAACCTGAGATAAACTGGTGTTTCTGGTATTTCATATCACGGCAATTATTCAGAAAGCTAAATCATCAATTATCTCCTGATTGATCTGTCATGCAACTTATACATAGAGTTGGGGTGATGCAGAAACACTTGGATTGTCCATTGACCTGACATCAATGATATGGCTGACTCTTACAGGTGAAATGGGATGACAATGTTGATACAAGTCATCAAAATAGGGTGTCTCCTTGGGAGATTGAGCCGACATGTGCACTTTCAGGACCAACTGGTCTGTCAGCATCTGGTTCTAAAAGAACTAAAATCTGTCTGCCCTCAGGGAATCCTGATTGCCCAGTTCCAAGTAAGTCTGCAGCTACATTACTGTTGGGGTATATAGAGTTAACATCTGTCCACCTGTCTAATCATACATTTGATGTGCTGAATTTAATCTTAAAATCTGTTCTCTAACCATACATTTGATGCGCTGAATTTAATCTTTCATCTAATTTCTTACAGATGGACATGGGTGTGTAGACTTAGGGGAATCAGCAAGGTTCCACAAGGTCTTGCAAGGTCAAGAAATTTTCGGTTTTAGAGCTCCTTATGATATTGGTGTGACCAGTTCTCAGATGCCTGAGATACGAAATCATCAGTATCCTGAAATGAGAAGACGCACCACTGATGTGAATCGTGCTATTTTATCTGGTCCTGGTCCAGGAAGTGGCGCAAGAGTTCCAGCTGGGAATGAGTTTTCCTACAAATGCACAGGCTTTGGAGAATCTGTTAGATTCCATAAGGCCTTGCAAGGTCAAGAAATTTTTCCAGTGAATCCACCATGTCGGGGGGGTTTAGCTGATCCTTGTGCAGAAAATTGTGGACTTGGATTCTTTGAGGGTGGACACCCTCGTGCTGGAGGAAGATGGCCTGCAGCAATTCAGGGATATAGCGTTCTTGTTCCTCCATCTATCCCTTCGGCTCAAGTGTCATCCCCATCTTCAGTCCTGATGTTTCAACAAACTTCTCGGATGCCATGCCCTCAATCAGTTTATGGATCAAATACAAGGGATAAAGGCGAAGATGGCAGTTTTTAGGTTTTTCATTCTTTTCAAAATCCTTAAGTGGAAATGATGCATCCTTGCCCCGCCAGGCCTGCCACACGGTGTATGAACTCAACAGAAAGCAGTGTGAACCAGAGAGAAGCTATGCTGCTACACATGTTAGGGAGCTGAGGTTAAAGAATGAACAGGCTGTTGGTAGAAATGGTTGCAAGCTTTTGGTTTTTCCTTGTCTGAGAGGATTCCAGTAGTGGACATAGTGGATGACACTTTCTCCGGATCTCCTACTGCAATGGAAATGAATTTCGAAACCTCTTCTCCACCCTCAAATCCTCACACGCCAAATAATTCTGTGGGGCGTAGTTGCACAAAAGTAAGCACTCTTCACGCTGTGTGCGCCGCTATGCCTTTTTAGGGGACACCCTTGCTTCTTTATTTGGTTATAAAGCTTATACTGCAGGTTCACAAGTCAGGGAGTTAGGGCCATTGATGTCTCAAAATTTGATGGATATGATGGTCTGATCTGTGAGCTGGAGCGTCTTTTGATATGGACGGGCTTTTAAATGATAAACAGAAGAAATGGCATGTGTTGTGTCCACTGATGATGAGAATGATATGATGCTTGTTGGAGATTATCTTTGGCAGTAGGTGTTTGCAACCATCTTTTCTTACTTGTGATCTTTATGTATTTACTGCTGTTGACACTAACAATTGTTTGGTTATTTATGATTGTACAGGGACTTTTACCTTTTACAGCACTGCTTCAAGAATTTTGATATACACCTGCGATGAAGAAGATTTGCTTTACAACCTTGTATCTATGTTGATGTTGAAGGGTTAAAAGACAATGTACTTTACAACCTTGTATCTATGTTGTCTGGAAATGTTGACGGTGTTCGCTTATCTTATATTTTCCCTGGGCTTGCAACATGGATACTGTTCTTGGTTCCTTGCTTGGTCTAGCTACAGTATGTTAAAACTAACTGACTGAATTTGTTTATGTGAATCTTTTCTATCAAACCCACAACTAGAAAGTTTGTATCAAAACCTTGACTGACTGAGGAATCCTGTGAGACATGTCTTACCCATGTCCCAGATGAATAATTTTGATCTTAGGTTTTATGATATTTGGTACAGCGGAGAAAAGAGCAGCCATGTTCATATGATTCTCAATTTGAAATGCCCATGGCTCCTGAACTTATGTGGTTCTTATGACATTCTGCTGTGTTGAGTGTTGATGCTCATATCTCCTCTTCATTGGCTGCGTGTAAAGTTTTGACGTTTCAGTTTTATGCTTGTATCAGTTTACTCTTGACCCAACAGCCGGGGCGTGGTTCTTGTTTATCTATTTATTTGTTCTTCCATGCCAAAAAGTTCCTTGAGTACTTGTAAGAGCTGTGTAACCAATCACAGGAGGTGAACAAAAATAGTTTGAAAATAACGTCTTCAGGAAGTCGACTATCCTTGAATAAAACACTAGGAAACCTCTGGTGATGCATTGAGGACACAGCAAGACTATAATGAGGTGAAAATGATGTAAAACCACCTGGATCGCAATCACCTTCAAATCACAACCAAAATTTAAATTGCGAACAAGATAAGATTTGGGTTTCCACCCCTTGCACGGGCTTCTCACCCTAAACTCGAGAGCAGCAGAACTCAAGAATTTAACAAATAATTGGAGGAAAAGTTTTAATCATTCATTAATTCCTCCTTTCAACAAGATAGTCTAGGGGGCCTTATATAGGCTTTACAAAAAGAGGACTACTGGGAAATAACCGATGTGGTACTAAACGCCCACAAAGGAACACAAATAAAGCTAAAACACCAACTCAAATAAAGCTGAAACAAAATACTACATCTCCTGAATAAGCTAAGGTATGAAAAGATAAAGAACTGCGTGATGTCCTCATCAATTCCCTCGGGGTGGGAGAAACTCGACCTTGTCGAGTGAGGACTATCCTCACGAAGCATCTTAATCGGGCCAAGGTGGTGGTCGTGGCAGCGGCATGGGTACATCATGTCGAGACCATGGTGGCGGAGGAGGAGCTGGTCTCCATGACAGATCGGTGGCGGAAGATAGCAGCACGATCAAGGAACAGAGAGTAGAGCGAGGTGCATCATCCTGGCTGAAAACGGAGCTGATACCAGGATCTCACGGGCTATCCAACTCGTAAGCAATGTATGCAATCCTCTTAAGAGTCATTTCGAAATCCTTATGCCAAGCGTGCAACCTTCTCGTGGCCTCAGAATGACTCGTAACCATCACCCTATCATCAACTGTAAATTCCTGCATAATACTATATGGGTATGCAGCAAATTTGTAGGTGTTAGTGCAATTTGCTATCAACCTAGTGATATCATCAATATGTGCAACAGGCAGATGCAATGCATTAGGTATTCTAAGCATAACTCCTAACGATGAGAGAATGAGAGATATAATATGCCTAGAAGGACACACACCTAACGATGGAGGTACAGAGGACTCGGACACAAACTCTAAACAACCCGAAAAAGAAGTATTAGAAACTCTCTGCTGGACCTTGGCAAGAAATTCAGGTGACTCCCTAAAAGATGAATTGTTAGGAATGACCATAAAATTAGGTTCAACACAAGGAGACTCGAATGGCTGATTAGGCACAGTGGGTATATTAGGTTCAACTGTCTCGTCCACGTCATCATTGGCACTATCAGAAGACATGTTAATTTCCTCAATAATCTGTGTGACAGAATCAATTGCTATGTCTTCAATTATATTAACAGTTTTAGAAGAAGCTTGGTCATCCTTAACAGTCTTTGATTCGTCAACTTCATCAGTGGGCACAGTTCTAACATGTTGACTCTCCGAGGGGCATTGATAATGAGAATGTCCATAGCCCTTACATTTAGAACAATTGACCTTGGCATTGATTAGCGTTTTGAAAGTCAAATCTAATTTTAATGCAACTTCAAAAGCATCCTCAACGGTGTCTAAGTCATAGGGGCCAGTAATCATAGCATGTTTTATTTTAGGCCGTAAACCCCAAATAAACCTAGTTAGAGTCTCAGAATGGTGCTCTCTCACTTCACTACGATGGGTTAAGTCCTTAAATATGTTAATGTACTCATGAACGGACATATGACCCTGATGGAGATTGTGTAGCTGGTCTAAGTGGGAGTCCCTATAATGTTGAGTAGTCATGATGACTCAAGCAAGCAAGCAGATGCAATGGAGAGCCCTAAAGTCAATTAAACTAATGCATGCACTAAACAAAAAAAATTCAATAAAGTTTAAGGCTTAAATGTAAATAAAATGCATTCCTAAAATGATGAAAAGATGCAACCACTAGATCGAAGCAAATAGCACTTCTACCAACAAATTATAGCAATCCGTATAGTAGTTGCAAGTAATCAACAGTTAATAAACTAGGTCAAGTTGTGTATCACCTGAGGTGGAGTCGTTCATGCCTGGGAAGGCAACCGTAGCTCAAACCTGAATGAGACTGCTGTAGGCGCGTAGTACTGGTCGTCACGAATCTACTGCCTCGAAAACGGCTCGATTTGGACTTGAAACGAGCCCTGAACGGCCGTCAGAAGCGATGCTGCGATTCTGGACTGAGTCAGGACGAACTGGATCTGGACTGAGTCAACTCAATGGGTTAACCCGGTTGCTGACGTCAGCAGTGACGTCACTTAAGTGGATCGGGTGACAAACTCTGGACCCGCAACTAGGACTGTAAATGGTACCCGAAAACCCGAAAACCCGATCCGATTTTTTACTAACGGATCGGGTTTGGATCTAAAAACTAGACCCGAAATGCTTATCGGGTCGGGTTTGGATATTACTATTTCAAACCCGAAACCCGATAACAAACCCGAAAAGAGAGTAAATGCTATAAATGGTACTTATCATCATACATTTCTCCATATTTAAATTAGTAAAATTATAAAAATGAGAACTTGTTCATATTATTATAAAAGTAAAGTGTATAAACTTTCATTTTGCATCTAATAAAATTGAAATACAACTTTAAAAAATAACTCTCATTGAAACTTTAATACACCTATTTAAAATCCGAATCCGACCCGAACCCGATAAGAAAGAAGAGATTCCGACCCGAACCCGAGTCCGAACCCGAATTCCTTATCGGGTTCGGGTTCGGATATGGCATGGATCCGACCCGAACCCGACCCGTTTACACCCCTACCCGCAACCCGCTACCGTACCCTTTAAAGCCCTGAACGGGTTATTGACTGGGTCGGGTTGGTTTGGATCCGGCCCAACTGACTTGTGGGTTCGAATCCAAGCCCACTTTTAATAGTTTCGGCTGGGTCTTAAAATCAAACCCAACACCCAATTTCCTTCCTCGTTCTCGGGCGCGGCTAGGGCAGAACTGCCCTCCTCCGTTCTCGGGCGCAGCTAGGGCAAGGGTGAGGCGGCGACCTAATGGCGACGGCCTGGGGCGTTCACCGGCGAGGCTTAGGTCTGCGGGACGGTGAGATCGCGACGGCGGGGACTTTTTCAAGTCGTTGTCAACTTAGGCTCTTCTCCGGCGAAGGCACGGTGAAGTCTCGTCAGTGGCGGGTTCGATGAGGCTCCACAGTGCTCAGGCGAGCACGACGAAGCTTCAGAGGCGTTGGATCTGAAATTGAGGCGGCGGAGGCGTCGATCCTGCTGTTGCTGTAGATGGAGACAGTGGCGGAGGAGGTGATCTTGGCGAAGCCGAGTGGGCGCGATCAGAGGAGCTAATCCGGGGCTCTCGGAATGTTGACGTGGACCAAACGAAGAGGTTGAATGGCCGGAGAGGCTCCGGAAGCTTCGACCAGGCACTGATTCGAGCCAATCCCCTCCGATCTGCTCCGAATCTGCGCCGGTGATGAAGTCGGCTCAAAGGGGAAGACGCCAACGAAGTTCTAGAGGTAGACGACGGCGTGGATACCTGTTTTGAAGATCTCCGGCGAAGACACGATGCCGAGACTCCGGTGAAGGCCCTGTGATGCAAAGGAGGGGTCGTCTGTGCTCTATGATGTCGGATCTGACTTGATCTTCGTCGGAAAGGCTTGAAATTGGCGTCAGAGGCGGACGGCGAAGGTGGTGACGTCGTTGGTTTGAGCGCTGGATCCGGTGAAGGAGATGGGATGGGGACGACAGTGAGGTGGCATCTGAGATCTTCAGCGATGACGACCCTCTGACGACGACGGCGTCGGCTAATCCCGACGTCGTTGATGAAGGACGACAGGGTCGGTGCTGGTGCTGCTGTGGGGGCGGCTTCCTGGCGATGAATGGCGGCGGAAGGCTGTCGACGATGAGGCTGCAGCGAGAGAGGAGTAGACGGCGGAGGCCGTGGCTGTTGGCGGCGGCGGAGGGCGTGGTTGGTGATGTTGATGGTATCTGGCGCTGGAGATGCGATGGTCGACGGCCGGTGGTGAAGAAGCGTCGGCAGTTGGAGGAGACGATGAACAGTAGAGATTTCGATTTTCAGGGAGATTTCGATGGATTTTTTTTTTTGTTCACTGTATTTTTTTTTTGAACAGTGTATTTTTTTTACTGTTTTTTTTTTTGGAACAGTGTAAATTTTTTTTTTTTTTTGAATGGATCTAAATCTGGAGTTTGAGATAGATCTAGGGTTTGGGGACTGAAAAATTTGGAAAAAAGACAATATTTGAAGGGGATTGAAAACCGGTGCTCTGATACCAAAATGATGTAAAACCACCTGGATCGCAATCACCTTCAAATCACAACCAAAATTTAAATTGCGAACAAGATAAGATTTGGGTTTCCACCCCTTGCACGGGCTTCTCACCATAAACTCGAGAGAAGCAGAACTCAAGAATTTAACAAATAATTTGAGGAAAAGTTTTAATCATTTATTAATTCCTCCTTTCAACAAGATAGTCTAGGGGGCCTTATATAGGCTTTACAAAAAGAGGACTACTGGGAAATAACCGATGTGGTACTAAACGCCCACAAAGGAACACAAATAAAGCTAAAACACCAACTCAAATAAAGCTGAAACAAAATACTACATCTCCTGAATAAGCTAAGGCATGAAAAGATAAAGAACTGCGTGATGTCCTCATCAGAAAATTTTGGCTCTCCTTGGACCAAAATCGCCAATAGCAGAAAACTGGTCTCTTAGGTTCCAATGTCTCTGTATCTGGTCCCCTTGGAGCCATCATCTGTAAAGTTGTTCCCCTGCCAAAAAAGCTTGGATTAGATCCAGGGGATCAAAGATGCAGCTTCAGTAGGATTGGCATCTTCTATATTCTCTGATGTCTATTTTTCTCCCATGGACTGCGAGCTTTCTCTGCATACCTCCCATTACCTCACGCTGTGCTTGCTGACCACTTGTGTTACCTGAAGCTGGTACATTCCCCAAAACTGCTTGTACATGGATTTGAATCTGTTCTCCCAAGCTCTTCATTTGATCATCTCAGAATCGGTGCTCCAATCCAAGCAACATAAAGACTAGAAAGAAACTTCATGTGGGAGATCAAGATGAGAACAGCTGAATGAGTTACCTGTGGACTTAACCTTTCAATTGTCGACATGCTTTTACAGAAACTCAGGTTGAATAAGTTACCTGTCGACAACACCCTTCAACTGTCGATAGGCCTTTATAGAAACTTAGAAGTTTACAGCCCTGTCGACACCACTCTTCACCTGTCGACAGGCTTTTACAAAAAGTCAAGATGTTTACAGACCTGTCGACAACATTCTTCGCGTGACAGACCTGCTGCGTATCAAAGTTTTCTAAATTGTTTAGGAGCTGTTTCCTGAGTCTATTTTGAATTCCAATTTGTTTTATATCTGTTTTTTATTTTATTTTTCTAGTTGGAGAAGTATTCTTCTTTTATTTACTTATATAAAGTCACTGTATCCTAAATTTTTAGATGCAATTTTTAATCAATACTTTTGAGTTGTCCTCATATTTTGCTCGTGGATTCGAGTTGTTCTCTTTGGCTCGTTGATTCACGTCACTTGCTTGTGGATTCGGGTAATTATCACCTACCTGAAGGTTTCTTCAGGGTTCGTCAAGGCTAGTACGATATCTATCCCATATCGCTTATCTCCTTCGCTTCTCCTTCTGCGTTAAGTGGTATTAAAACTTCGGCAAACTTTTCGACAATGGCCGAAGACGATGACGAGCAATCCAGCCTCTCTGCGAGAGTAGACGTTGTTGAAGGGAGACTTGGCACTCTTGAATCAACCATGGACAATATGGCTCAAGAAATTAAGAGGTTATTTCTCAAATTCAATGATCGAAGCGTAGCCGATGGTGCGTATCAAAGCGGGCGTGAACGTTTATCGAACAATCTTTCTCCACCACCTCCATCACCATCAGGTAATCTACGTCCACAACCTCCACCATAATAATTTTCTTTCCAATGACCACACCCACATCAACATCCACGACAACAATCTCCACCTCAAGACGTCCTCAACGACAGCTTCCTTATTTAGATCTTACCGATGAGAAAGAACTCATCAATACCTTCTATCCTAAAGACGATTACGAAGACGAAGGTTATGAAGGAAGGACAACCCATGGGCGAGGCCCAAGGCGGATGGTGAACTCTACTACCAACAGGAGAGAATGATTTCTTTTTTCTAACCTAGATAGGAGAAGAGAAGATCCAAGTCCTAACGCGTATAAGATTAAGATCGAGATTTCTTCTTTCAGTGGGAACCTTGACATCGAGTCCTTCTTGGATAGAGTTTATAAAGTAAAGAAGTTTTTTGACATGACTTACGTCCCGAGGAAAAGCATGTCAAGTTCGTGGCGTACAAGCTCAAAGGAGGAGCGGTCGTATGTTGGTCCAGCTACAAATCACAAGGAGACGCCAAGGCAAACCACCTATGTTGACATGACGGCGTATGAAACAACTTCTTTATGATATATTCCTTCCACTCGATTACCAGCAGATCCTTTACAATCAATTTGAGCAATACAAACAAGACACAAAAACTGTTGAGGAGAACATGGATGAGTTCTACCACCTCTTGTCGCGATGGGACTTATCCCTGATGGAGGAGCAACAGACTTAAAAGTACATCAACGGGCTAAAGAACTCCATCCAGGAACGTATGATCATCTAATACGTGTTCTCTGTTGACGAGGCTCAAAATAAAACCATGAAGATTGAGAGGTTGTAGAGCAGACCCTTACTTCTCAAGGGAGCAATAGAGAGGACATCCGGCAACACAAGAGCTCAGTAAGATTCCACATCAAGTGAACAACCTTCAACTCGTAAGGCAATAGACGCCCCTCAAGCAAACCCGGTGACGACAACCACCCTCATTACAAAGGGTAAGGAGAATTCATATGTCAAGCCCGGGGTTGGTAAGTGTTACATGTGTTGTAACACTCAGATTATTAAATATAGGATTAATATTTTAATATTGTATTAATGAGATTTTTCAGAAATTATCTGATAATTGAATTAATTATTTCTTTGTTAAATGAGTTTCGGTAAATTATTTGGAGAAATCTAGAGTGGAATGGAATTTGATAAATTATATAAGATATACTGGTATAAGAAATTCTAATATCTATACAGCTAATTGTACGCAGATATAACTGTGTGTGTAACACTCAAATATTTTAAATTTTGGATTTATTCTTTATATAAACTTTAGATTTTATCGACATTAAGAATCAGTAATCGATATTTTACTAGTATTCTTATTGAAATTATTTTTAACAAGGTATGGAAAATATGTGAATATATATTAATGTATTTATTACATGCAATACTAAGTATATGCATAACAAGTATTGGTTTGTAATCCTAATTATGTGTGTGTGTGTTCTCATGTAATTAGAGAAAAGAAAAGAGAAAAAAAGATAAAGGAAAAAATATAAAATAATTAAATAGTGAGGGATGGGGAGAGTGTGGGGAGTAGGTGAGAGAGGGTGATGGCTGGTGAGATTATAAGAAAGGAAGAGTAAAGGTTTTTTTTTTCATTCTCTCTCTTTCATCTGTCTCCCCCCCCTCTCCCTCTCCTTCTCTCTCTCTCTCTCTCTCTCTGTGGCGACGATCGACCAGGGGTGGTCAGGGCGCGCCGGCGCTGGGTGGCATCAGACCACTGCAGGTAGAGGCTGAGGGGAGAGAGGTAGCACCGCTTCTCTCTCATCTCTCTCCCCCTCGAGCTTCCTCTCTCTTGTCAGGTTGGCTGCCAGAGCCAGCGTCCCGCGCCCGCGCTGGGGAGGTGGTTACGGGGCGGCGGCCGCGTGTCCTGCCGGCGCCATTGAGCAGCAGTAGAAACTGTATTGCTGCTGTTGTTTGAAGGAAAAGCGAGAGGACTTTAGGTTTGGGTTTTAAGAAAACCAGACCCGTTATGCACCCGAATCCAACCCAATTCATTAAACAAGGTAAATTCATTTAAATCCCTAAAGAATTTAAATAATTATTTTGGAACCCTATAAAATTAACAACCCCTTAAATATAATTATTTTGCAACCTGTATAATTATTTTGCATCCATATCTAACCCTGTTTCATATCTCGTCGGTATTCGGGCGACAACTCGGCCAATCAGACTCCGATTCGCATGATTATGGCATTGGATTTGTGGAGACAAGAGCTACACATACACTATGTTAGTATAAATTTTAAATTCTGTATTTGATTAGCACATCACCTATTCACCTCCTCTCTAGGTGATTTACACCTAGGGCCAGGGCTGGTTGAGTTAGAGTCCAAGGTCGGGGTTAGGGCCGGAGTTAAGGCCCGAAGTAATTAGGGCCGGGGTCAGGGCCTACTCTAGGCCCAGTCCAGTCCCGACTCATTATCATCCCTAAGACCTATATGTGTCGTTTGGCAAAGGGTTAGATTACAGGTTAAGAGAAGTTTACCCCCTACTTAACCTGCAAACACAAAAATTTGAAACGGGTTAAAAAACTCAATCCTTCTTTAACCCATCAACATAAAAAGAACAAAATGATAAAGATAATCCGTACTAAAGGGTTAAGAGGAGTTAACTCATCAAACTGAAGGTTCACAAATCCACCATTTTTGGCTGGATTAGAGTTAACCCTTTCATTTGTATTAAAAAAAAATGTTCATAACCCTCATTCTTTCCAAACACTTAAATGTTCACAAAAATTATATTAACTTTTTGATAAAGGGCCAACTAATTTAACCATTTTTTAAACTTTTATTTTACAGTGGGTTATCTAATTTAACCCTTTCTTTAATATTTTATTTTACAATGAGTTATCTAATGTAATCTACCATCTTAATCTTTCTTCCTTAACTCTTTACCAGACGAAGCGATGTAGCCTATATTAGTAGCATATATCAGCATGATCATTTAAGTCTTTTTCCGTCGGGATGAGTTTGGCTTAGAGTGAAACTCCACAAGTGATTTTATAAACTTTTATGATTAATAATTAACCTAAAATCAACTCCTTAATAATTATAGTTGATATCAACTTGTTGACTGAAAAATTATGAACAGGAAAAGGGCTTGTCGTAATCTCAAGATACCGCATCCATCAAATTCACCTAGATTTAGTTGGTATCCTTCAAATTCTCCTAGATTTGAGATGGAGTATAGAGGAAAAAAAGATGATATTGTAAAGAAACACATTCAGTTCCAAAGCACACATAAAGCCAAGAGTCAAATATAATGCTTTTTGTGAGGTTATAGTATTTATTTATTATTTATTTTTTATTATTATTTTTTTTTGAGAAAGAACCTAAGTTTATATCATAATTCTGAGTAGGAAAAAGAACCCCCGCAATAATAGAGAAAAGAAACTCTCGTGAAGGAGAAATAAAATATCTAGTACACACTCATGAATAGTAATAATAGTATCCACAAAACTGCTAATAGCCTCTATACACAGTGTTCATTCATTGTGAGTGAGCGTTTACAGATCACTAATTGAGCCTAATAGTGGTCTCCGCATGTTGCGAAGTTGAATCGTTGCCTAATGTGCCCCTTGGTATGCTTGCAAAGTTCGTTCGAAAAGACCCTTGCTCACTGCGATCCGGAAGATTCGAAACATCAAAATTACTTGTTATTGTTCCAATGCTATAACAAATAATTACGAAAAAGGAAAAGTACCTAGTATGTAAGGTATCCTTTCTTCTAGTAATATACTCTTATTCTTCAATTAAAACATGAACACCACTACACACCACTCTTCCAAACTCCAAAATACATGGACCCTGTTGTGCACGAGACAACAACCAACGAGGAATCCACTTACAGATAGACGCGCCGGAGAAGTACCCATACGATAAGAACAGAAACAAAAGAGAAAGCAAGCCAACACAATATTTAACGAGGTTCGGCAATTTTTCCTACGTCCTCCGGTATGGAGAGAGATTTTATTGATTTAACAATAAATACAAGGAAATACCAGAGTGATACTTCAAAAGATATAATTCCTTAGGGCTCTACCCATATTTATAGTCAGAAGTCCCCGAAATTTATGAAACCCCAATTGGATTCGACCCCAAATAGAAAATGAATCTGAACCTATTCAGGAGAGACAGAACGCGTCTGTCAGTTGACTGACCCTTGTCCTCGGTCGACCAGCCCGGTCGACCGGGACCAATAGAGAGATAGCTCATGACAGTCGGTCGACCGTGCCTGTTGACCATTCCTTTGCCACGGTTGACTGCTCGGTCGACCAGGCCATGTTTGTGCATGTCGTACACACCGTCGACCGGGATCTCTTCTGGCCTGCTGCATACCTGCGTTCTCGCTCCTTTTGGCTTCCGATCTCTGAGCTATCTTTCTGATGAGTTTAAAAACTCTTCCGATGTCTTTTTATCTCCCCTATCTCCTATCTCTCTATAATTCTCCACCTCGGTGAAGATTTTTCAAATCTGAGCCGAACTCCAATGAACACCTGGCGAAATTGACACATGATCTCAGGGAAACCGACACACGATCTCGGCTTAGGCTCTCCGAATGAAATTGATACAATGAAATCGATACACAATCTCGACTTGGCCAACAGACGAAACCGGTTCCTTCAAAACGAATCGCTAGCACACACACAATTGATTTCTACTGATCTCATTAGATCCAAATTGAGTTTGTCGTCGCCATCTGCAACTCTCACCAAACTTCAATATCAATTGTAAGCTTCTAACTTTAGTTTAGTATCCAAATGGAATGCACTATACATGTCTTCCCATCACTTCACCTGAAGAGAAACACCATATAAGTAGACCAATGAACGTGTCTACAACTCAACAACTTCATGGAACTCTATTCCAGATGACCTCAAGAAGAACCCATCATGAGCCAACAATGACTCTCCAACTGACTGGTTATCCGGTCCAAATGTCTTCAAGACGGTCCAAACCAAATCTGAGAGTACACTTGTAACGCCCCTATCCCAAGGATACGGAGACGTTATGGCGACGTACATACGTGAGGTGAAAACACACTCACGCGTACGTTAAGCCTCAGTACAAGACATAGCCTCTATATAGACAAGAGTTCCAGTAGGAAATAAGTACAAGAATACCTGCAGAAAGGGATTAGTGATCATAACAGATATAAAAACAGTGATAACTAAGATAACAGAAATAAAACACAAAGATACCCATGAAGGGTCTCGATGGTAGAGTCCCTTATATGAATCCAATGAACTAGCTGACCAAACGATAACTCGGATCTCCAACCTGAGCACGCAAACCCAGGGTCGTCAGAAAGCGACCTAGTGAGTGGTAAAATGAAGGAGGTAGTAATATCTACTATAGTAATACAAACATGATAATAATATATAATACATGATATTGTATTGATGATACCATATAATAAGCATATATAATAAACAGTAGAAATATATAAACATGTCATCTTTTAATACCATCACTACCTAGCATGTTCTTATCGGGTCATGTCTATAGTCGTATTCAGTTTATATAATAAATAATGTTGTCTAGTGGTAACGTGATAGAAATGAACATGCTAGTGGTGAGGTGATAGAAGTGAACATGCTAGTGGTGACGTGATAGAAGTGACATAAAACAGAATACATGTAAGTATAACATGTACCAGGTAAAGTAACAAAGTATACATGTAATATGAAAGCGGATAATGATCAGGTACAGTAACAAGTATAATTAAACAATAGTATACATGTATCAGGCAAGTCATGTTATTTATCCAATAGTAGCAATCAGTACCGCCTGCTATTTTAATCAATCTCTTCCAGTGTCCCATACCACTGGCAGTTCATACTGGAGCCCGCACTCCAGTCGAACCCATCCGGACATGGCATACGGTACCATTATCCAAACGAGAGAGTGACCAAATAACAAGTGTTCCCGATGTCACTATTGTGTATACTGTTTTATTATGTTCATTAAACCCATGGTCGAGGAGCTCTAGTCAGGTGGGTGTATTCCGTGCATACCCGGGATCACGGCCTTAAACAAACCCCTGGCTGCTGAGACCAGGGCCCTCCGCTAAGAGGGAAGCACGAATCAAGTAACGGGAGCTCATGGAGCTATTGGTAGGCAACACTACCGTCCCCTTCAGTGGGAGTAACAATATGGATCCAGTACATCCACCCGATAAGATCTAATCAATCGTTAAGTCTCCCCCATCTCCAAGTTATATTATGAGATTTCAAGTACACAAGGTAGTAAGAACAAATACAGTGCATGGCACATGTAACATGATAACGGGACCTGAGCTCTATTGATAGCATAAAACAAGATAACGGGAAACGGGAACAATAGATGTGGGATTCCACACATCGCATATCAACAGCTCATGTATCCAGTAACAGGAATATCATATCAGTAACAGGAAACAATCATATAACGGAATACGGGGATAACATGGAACAATACTACATGTAATATGCATGGGGATCCATATGACAAGAATAGAGAAACCATACATGCATATGTAACAGTGATATGCCGAGAGTCCATGTAACGATGATAACAATATATGACATGACGGTATTCCGTGAAGTGGTGCATCTATCTATCAGTGGGATATGAATATGAAATAATAGTGTGACATGTCATAATATCTGTGCAACATGTACATGTAATAACAGTGTCCTGCGTGACAGGATATATAAGTCATGGTATTCTGAGTGTGTGCACACTAATGTTTAGTCTACCAAGTCTCTATGTAACAGATGGACGTGAATGTATAATGCGCTGTATGTAAACAACCGTGTCCGGTGTAATATGGCTATATCATCTACTCGAGTGTTAAATATAGGTATCACCAAAGTAGTAAACATAATGATGTCGTTTAATTATTAAGTTAGTGGCTCGTTTGACTCATGAACATTATTCACTTCTGAAATCTCGTTAACTAACCAAACATCCCGTATCATAAATCAGGTTTTATTATGTTTTAATTAGAGGGATTGCCCAACAATGACATTGTTAGTAAACAATAATTATAATGCTTTACCAATAATCAAGTTGTATTCATTAAGCAATCAATCACTTTCATTAAACATGGTAAAAAATATAATTTATAAAAGAAAAACACTCACAAACTGCCATGGAAAGGGATCTCTCTTTCCCACGATCGCAACGGTTCCAGGATCGTCCAAATCGGAGTCCGGATGCTTTAGATATCGCCTGAATACTAAATCATAACAAAAAGGGTTAAATATGCAATAAAAAGATATCAACTGCAAATAATATAAATTATCAGGGGTTTTCTGCAAGATTACCTTTATTGGGTTTTTGGATGCGGGTTGGGCTCTTAACAGGTCGGTTTGGATCCACTACCCAAACCCAGTTAACTTAAGTTATGGGCTATTGGGTTAACGAGTCGGGTTGAGGTTATTGGGTTTATGGGTTTAACAGTTAACCCAATAGGGGTATTGGGATCGGGTGTGAACCCGACCCAGCATCACAGCAGCAGTAGCGGCAGCAGCCGCTGCCGCTCCTCTGCAGGTCGGCCTGCCAGCCTAGCTGGCCGCGACCAGCGAGACCCGCCGGCGGCGGGTCTAGCCGCCGACGGTGGTCATACAGAGGGGGAAAAGAGAGAGATAGAGTGGCGAGAGAGAGAGAGAGAAAAGGAGAGGGGGCAGCGGCTGGCGGCGGCCAGCCGCGCCTCGCCAGCGTCGCCCCGCCGGCGGCCGACGGTGACCCTGGAGAGCGAGAGAGAGGGAGAGAGAAAGAGATGGAGATAGAGAGAAGTAGAAAAGAAAAGAAAGAAGAAGAAGAAGAAGGGAAGGAGGAGGAGGAGGAGGAGAAGGGAAGGGGCATCCACCGGTGCCGTGTCCGCGCGCTGGCCTGCCGGCGGATATCTTCCTTGGCTGAGAAGAGAGAGCGGGGAGATCTAGTATGAAGGGGGGGGAGAGAGAGCGAGGAAGAGAGTAGGGGGGAAGAGAGAGAGAGAGTGAGAAGGGGGTTTGTATTTAGAGGAGAGTGAAAAGAGGCGGTGGATGGTTTAGGCGGTGGGTAAGGCGGTGGCTTGGGGAAGAATCCAGAGAAGAAGGGGAAAAAAAAGAAAAGAAAAGAAAAAGAAAAAGAAAAGGAAAAAAAAAATCTTATTTAATTGGGTCAACAATTGACTAGCTCCGAACAGTTCTCAAAAATTACAAAAAATAGAGAATATTATATGGAGGAGGAACGTGAAATCAGATTCATGAAAAAAGTCAGGTTTGCAAGTTAAAAATCCTGGAGTGTATCGCCGATATTGGGCGACACCGGTTTGGCCCGATTTTGATAAATTCAGAAAAATCCCCAAAAATACCTAACGTAGGTCATATGATTCTAAGACACAAGGTGAAAGTGGATTCTCAAAATTCTACTCCGTTTGTGAAATAAAAATCGTAGAGCCGATTATCGGTATTGGTCCACACCGACTACCGAGATTTTCCAAAATAATCCAGAAAAATTTAAAAAAATTATAAAAAATCTAGAATATTAGAAAATGATATTTGAAACTAAAATCGGTTCAATCTGACTAACAGAAAGGTCAAATCAATATTATACGTCGTATCGCGTACTGATACTGTGATACGTAAATCAAGGAGCAGGGGGTTACAACACTAAACACCATCGACTTCAATAAACTGGATGCATACCCCCTTATGCAAGCTTAACCATCTTCTCACCAGAAGATCAACTATTCATCGAGATCATAATACTTCACTCTACGTGAAGTCTAATTCTTCAACTCTACGTGAAGTCCCAATCAGCTTCTCGAAAACCCAAATACACCTAAATAGCTTCATATGGGTTGCATCACCAAAATAGCTGCGCCTTTACAATTACCTACGTACCTTGTCAAAGGGATCAAGTCAGCCGTAGTTCATTGAAATGAGCTCCATCAAGCTTAAGCACTTGTGACTGAATGTTCAGCAGTGAACCGACCTGACTGAGTCATATGAATCTCCTTACTACCGTCATAGAGAATAACGACCTTCAATTTGAGCTTATCGCGGTCACAAGCTTGAGATTCATACTTCTTCATCCACTTTCATGGTTTTATCTTAGTTCCAGTTGCTGCAAATAATTCGACATTCTCGTCAATGTCTTCAACCTATTCAGCATCAAAACTGGCTACATGATCTTCACCCAGTGTCGCATCCGGTGAAGTCATCACTGATACCGAACCAATTGAAGGTGGTGGAGTAGCATCAACCTCCATCTGCTGCGATACATCCTTGGTCTTCATCCTCTCCACCTGCTGAGAGATAGTAGACTTCAACAATAAAGTCTCATCAAATGTAACATGCTACTCAACACAATCTTCTTGTTTTCGAGGTCCTATAACATGTAACCTTTTATGTTTCTTTTGACACCCAAAAACACAAACTTTTTGCTTGCGGATTCACCTTGTCATTTTTGGCACTAAAGTAGGTCGGACTTTCAAATACCCGTAGCAAATCATGATCTTGAGCAGCTTTTTCAACCAAACTTTTAGAGGAGTTTTACCTCTTATCGCAGTCGATGACAATCTATTTATGAGATGGCTAGCATATACAATCGCCTCAGCCCAAAACGATTTGTCTAATTGTGCATTAGATAACAAATACCGAGCCTTCTCCAGTAAGGAACAATTTATCTCCTTGACCAACCTATGTAATCCATCTGTGAAGTGAATACCAATATTATTGTTTTGGCCAAATCGTAGGAATTGATTTTGTATCTTTTGTAGCTCCTTAATCTTCCTATCAATCTGCTTCTCCATCATATTCTTCTACTTCACCAGCATCTTAGGCTTCAAACCTTTATCTCATGGGATATATCCAACGATGCCTAAATAAATTATTAATAAAAGAGACAAAGTACCTATGACTTCCAAGTGATGCAGTCTTAGCAGGTCCCAAAATACTTACGTGAACACAATCAAGAAGACCTTCAGAGTGGTGAGTAGGGGTGCTGAATTTCACCTTCTTCTTGTCCAGAACGCCATGTTCACCCAATTTCATGCTACAGGTAGATGTACCTTCTAATAATCCCTTCTTTGCTAGAGCTTGCGAAGACTTTTCTCCTTCGTGTCCGAGCCTCATCTGTCAGACCTGTGTGAAAATATCATCTGAAGGAATAGAAGTCTCCACCTGACCTGTAACTGTACTACCCTTTAAGTAGTAGAGATTGTTCCGGCGGACGCCCTTCATAACCACCATTGAGCCTTTAGTCATCTTGAGAACACCATCTCATATGGATACTATAAGACCCAATGTTTCTAAAATACCAACAGAGATAAGATTCCTTTTGAGTTGAGGTACATACCTCACTTCCTTTAATCTCGTACTATTCCATCAAACATCTTGATACGGACTATGCCTATTCCTTTAACATTACACGGATGATCATCACCCATGACAACGAAACATTCATCTAACTTCTCAAAGTTAGAAAACTGGGCCCTGTTAGGGGACACACGATAGGTAGCTCCTGTATTTAAGATCCACTCACAATTACCTGAGTAACAAACAGTAGGAGTAGTAATAGAGAAAAAGAATACTGATGAGTCTGAATTCGATCCATCCGCCGGTGAGATACTGACATGAGTACTGACCACCTGTACGAGATGTGACTCAGTTTTTGACTCCTTCTTCTTATCTCTGGCTTTCAGACAATCAATTTTTCAGTGCCCTAGTTCCTTACATAAGGCGCACTGGTTCTTCTTCAGATCTCTGAAACATGATCTGGACTTCAATCTTTCCTGATCACCTTTACCCTTTCGATTGGAACTACTGCCTCTTACCGCCAACGCCTCTGCTGTTGTGCTCCCTGAAGAAGACAATCTGTCCTGCCTCCTTACTTCATTTCACAAGAGCAGCAGACACTTCATTGTAGTAAAATGATTGTCTTCCATTGATCAATGTAATAGTAAAGGTCTCATACTCTTCTTTAGGAAGAGAATTCAATAGAATTACCGCCTTATCCTCTTCGTTGATCTTCACATCCACCTTAATCAGGTCTGTAAGAAGCTTTGTGTAGTTATTCATGTGTTCATCAATGAAGATTTCCCTATTCATCTGAAAACGATAAAGCCTTCTATTCAACTGTAATCGCGATTTGATGCTTTTTGTCAGATATATTTTCTCCAGGATCTCCCACAGTTGGCTAGCAGATGTTTCATGCAACACAATATTTTCCTCCAACCGTATATCTCATGATACTTAATGTTGCCTATAGTATATTTCATGATACTTGATGTTGCCCACAATATATTTCATGATACTTGATGTCTTGTGTCAAACAAGACCTGGTCAAGCCACACACCGTCCGGTTCATCTTGTCCCAATCTTTTTCAGTAGTAGTGTAAGATCCCCAGTTAGAAATACTGTATTTTCATTTTTCCTATTTGATTTTCTAATTTTGGGTTGATTCGAGACTGAAATGGATCGACACACTAATTTATGTTCTGAATTAGCTTTCCATGTAGTTAAACTTTTTATCCTCTTAATTTTTCAGAATTTCTGGAATTTTCTTAGATTTTTCTGAGAATATTTTTTTGGCAAGGGTATTTCGGTCAACTAGGCTCTAATACGGGATTACTAGTTAAAACCCTCGTTTTTCTCTTCACCCTTATATACTCCAGCCGTCATATTCTTTTAACAGCACCTAGGGATGAGGTTTGAAGAGGGGGGACTTGCCGACCGTCGAAGACGCTTCTTTACCGAATTCCAACGCGATCTCTTTCTCATCATCTTTACCTTTTCGAAACTTCGCAAGGCAAGCATTTTTTTTTCCTTTTCTACTGATTTGGATGGATCAGTGGATTTATTTTATTGTTTATGTTTTATTTTATAGAGCTTCAAAGGTATTGGATCAAGGTAACTGCAACTTTTTTTTTAAACAAAGTGTTAAGAATATATAAGCATGTTATTTGGATATTATGTTCTTTCCCATTTTCCAAGCACTGTGGTCGTTTGGTATTTGTTTCTCCATTGTTAAATAATATGATCAACTTTCTTTGGTGAAGATCCTTTAAAGTCTCTGTTGGTGATAAAAATTATTTTTCTTGTTCCTTAGAGATTATTTTAATTATTTTCTTCTCACATTGAAATGTTTTGTTTTGAAATCATATTGACTATCTTGTAAAGCTAGAATTCTGTCCACAAACAGATTAGTAATCAACAAATTGTTACATGCAATTGGGTAATTAATTCAGGTTTTTATTTAATTCCCACTAGACATGTTTGTTGCTAAACAAATTAAATTTGTTGGGAGATTGCTGTCATGAATGCACATGTTCTTTGTTTTCTATTTTGTCCACTTTCAGTATAGTTGACTAGTTGTAGTTGATATCTTAATGTTTTATAGGGTGTCTCATGATGATGATATATATATATATATATATATATATATATATATATATATATATATATATATATCTATGTATATATTGTGTGAGTATTAATTCATGGGAGAGTTTTTTTATATTTATGTGCTTAATTGAAATTATGTATGTTTATTTCATGTGCCGCCAAAAACCTTGCTCCGAACCATTTTCAGACTCTCCGCGGGATGCCGTTGATCGCCGTCGGCGAGCGCGAGCGCACCCCACGCCTTCACGGCGAGTTGCTCTATCCAACGACACCCTCCGCGGCCCCGTATGCCTTCGTCGGCGCGCCACAAATCAGCTCGAGCATTTTGGATTTGTTTGGTGAGATCCGGACCAGCAGCCCAGGAAGGAGAGCAGCAGCACGGCAATCCAGAACCAGCGCACAGACAGGCGAGCAGCGAGTTCTCCTGATCCACGCCAGGTCGTCGTCGGAGACTGACACGGTGGCCT
The DNA here is from genome assembly GCA_038442645.1 of Agave tequilana. Classification (NCBI taxonomy): domain Eukaryota; kingdom Viridiplantae; phylum Streptophyta; class Magnoliopsida; order Asparagales; family Asparagaceae; genus Agave; species Agave tequilana. The sequence goes on along the minus strand of JAVJIF010020266.1, from coordinate 43,163 downwards.
TCTCCAGTACCCTGGCTACCGTCCTATGCAGTCCGACAGCGAAGAGCTGCGCCACGGCGACCGTAACGGCGACTCGCCCGGTAACGTGCAGGTTTCCCAATGTGAGTGTCTCTCTCTCTTTCTCTCTCTTTAATTAATTTATTGATCATAGACATGTTTGTGTATGTGGTGTAATTTGTTGTGTTGTGCACATGTTTTACATGATTATGTGTAGAGATTATTAAGCACGGATGTGAGTTGTCACCCCTTCTACATTACATGTTGAATGCATAGGAAATGATATGCATGTGTTAACAATTATGTTGGAATCCTATGTTGATTATATGGGTGTTTGGATTATTATTGTAGAGATTACATGATGGAGCATATGTGTATTTAATTAGAATTACAGTGGATATCGGGGAAGTGTTAGATATGACTTTACCTTACCGATACTTGGATTGACATGGACTTAGTTAGATTCAGAGGTGACTCCTGATATATTTTTACACTGGATCTTATCAGTTTATAGATTGTCCTTATCAGTTTATAGATTGTCATTATGTATGTGTGTGTGTAGCTTATCCTTGATATAGATATGTAACATGATCTTGATTATAGTTGGAAGAATCTGATTTTGAGGATGTATCCATTATTTACTTGTGATCTCAATATCCGTTATGTTAGTTGATTTCGAGAATACTAATAGACTGTCATTTATTGTTGTTACCTAGTGATAGAATATAATTACTGTGAGGGTGAATGCATTGATATCAGTAATAAACTATATGCACAGTTTGATAACTTTTACGGTTGATCTCTGTTATTGGTGACTTGAGGATCAGAGTAGATTGACAGGGAGAGACTGATTATTGATATATTCAGATGGTGATTTATTGTACTAGATTACTGATACTTAATGATTTGCAAGGATAGTATTGGGGATATAAGTTGATGGAATAGTTAATGATATCTCTTTAGTATGGAGGGGTGATGACTTTGATCAGACTAGAGTGTGGGGATCTGAATAGATGTATCAGAGCATTGACTGTTTCGGTTATTGAGATGTGAATATACTGATGACGTAAAGATCAGATTAGACTGATATAATGAGAGAACAGGTTATTGATTTATTAAACTTGTGGATTACTGTACTGGATTACTTTGACATAGATTGATATTTGACGGTCAGGATGACTATTGAGGGCAGGTTCATGATGACTATTGAGATCGGCTATTGTTATATGCAGTACAGGCATATGAGATATTGACTGGTTCCAGATGAGTCTGGCTATTGAGTATTATCTAGTTCTGTTATTGTATAAATCCATGTTATTAAAAGTTACTGGGAACATATTGTCGGACCGTGACACATTCATTTTTATTGTTCTACCGTTTACACGGTATTATTGTTCACATTGTTATTGTCACATTGATATTGTTACTGTTACTGTATCATCCCAGTAATTGACATGACATGGATATTGATTGTTATAAATAATAATATACATTGACTGATTTAACTGAATTGAATAATATATGTAAATTGACAACTTACACTGGGATTGGGGAAATTGATGGAGGAGACAGCGTCTGTATTTTGGGTGGACCTAGGATACAGGTTGCGCAGCCGAGATACGGTTCCACTGCAGGGTTCCGGGGGATGACTGACATCCCGTATTGTTCATATTGTCATTGTATTGACACATTGTTATTGTTATTGATATTGACTACCTAGCGGTAGGACCTGGTTCAGCGCCAGGTGATTGGGCCGTGGTTCCGGGTATGTACGGAACCCACCTAAAGCATGGACAAAGTCTCTTCCACTAATTTCAATAACTTAGGACCCTGATTGACACATGTAGTAGGCGTAGTATGGGATGCGTCTATTACAGGTGGCAATTGGTGTTCGCTGACATAATAAATGAAAATAAACTGTTAATGTATTGTGACTGACATTAATCACCTGACTGTGTATTTATATTACTGTGATAGACATATAACTATAACCCTGACCAGACTTGGATACCAGCCTAGTGACATATGATAGATTACCTATTGTGACATCAGTTGCTTGCTTACTATTGATCAGTTGTTGTCTATCTTTATTCGTGTTGTTATTATGTTTATTACAGTTCTGTTATTTATCTGTTATATGGCCTCTTTTATCTGTAGTTGCTCTTATTACTATTTATGCACATTGTTTCTTCTGCACGAGCTTTTCCCCTTTACACACACACTCATTATGGTCGCGTTCTGACGACCCTGGATTTGCACGTCCAGATATTGGACGGTTGGTTTCCTTTGTGCAGGTGTTCGTTGAGGCCGTATGCTTCGCGAATAGCTGGAGCTTCTTCCTATTCTATTCTGGTACTCTTATCTTTTTAGCTTTCATATTATTTCCTGATTCTTGTCATATCAGTTCAGTTCTTATTCCAGTCATTCTTCTATCTCTTGATTCATATGATATCATGCGTGGTTGTTTATATGTGGTATTGCAGTAGTCATGATTTATTACGTTTAGATTTATAGCTTGTTTCAGGTTACAATTGAGGCTTAGCGTGTATACGTGGGGTATTTTCCTCGCGTATATGCGTCGCCATAACGTCTCCGTATCTTTAGGATCGGGGCGTTACAGAGTGGTATCAGAGCCTAGGTTTTCGACTTGCGATCTTTGAATTTTGACTCTTGTTTCGCAAGAGAGACCTAGTTCTTACCGTAACTTGAATAAGTTATACTTACACTGCAATATACATATACTATCCTCCTGATAATATTGACTCCATTTGGAATTGATCGTCCTCCCTTTGGAATTCCATTCTTGATCTGTTGATATCCATGATTCCAACACTTCATTTAGGGTGATTTGGGTGTCCATCTTGATTCCATCCTTCCTTCTTATTCATTCCTCCTGATTCTATCTCTTGAGATTGGTTACTCCTTGCTGAAGCTGGTAGCATGCATCAGAGTGCGCAGCGGAAGCGTGGTGGATTTATGATGTGCCGAGAAGCGACGTGGTGTTTGTTTGTCTTCTCCTTGATTTTTGGGATTCTTTTACCATCCCCTGCCTTATTTGAATTTCGGGGACGAAATTTTTATAAGGTGGGTAGAGTGTAAGATCCCCAGTTAGAAATACTGTATTTTCATTTTTCCTATTTGATTTTCTAATTTGGGGTTGATTCGAGACTGAAATGGATCGACACACTAATTTATGTTCTGAATTAGCTTTCCATGTAGTTAAACTTTTTTATCCTCTTAATTTTTCAGAATTTCTGGAATTTTCTTAGATTTTTCTGAGAATATTTTTTTGGCAAGGTATTTCAGTCAACTAGGCTCTAATACGGGATTACTAGTTAAAACCCTCGTTTTTCTCTTCACCTTATATACTCCAGCCGTCATATTCTTTTAACAGCACCTAGGGATGAGGGTTTGAAGAGGGGGGACTTGCCGACCGTCGAAGACGCTTCTTACCGAATTCCAACGCGATCTCTTTCTCATCATCTTTACCTTTTCGAAACTTCGCAAGGCAAGCATTTTTTTCCTTTTCTACTGATTTGGATGGATCAGTGGATTTATTTTATTGTTTATGTTTTATTTTATAGAGCTTCAAAGGTATTGGATCAAGGTAACTGCAACTTTTTTTTTAAACAAAGTGTTAAGAATATATAAGCTTGTTATTTGGATATTATGTTCTTTCCCATTTTCCAAGCACTGTGGTCGGTTTGGTCTTTGTTTCTCCATTGTTAAATAATATGATCAACTTTCTTTGGTGAAGATCCTTTAAAGTCTCTGTTGGTGATAAAAATTATTTTTCTTGTTCCTTAGAGATTATTTTAATTATTTTCTTCTCACATTGAAATGTTTTGTTTTGAAATCATATTGACTATCTTGTAAAGCTAGAATTCTGTCCACAAACAGATTAGTAATCAACAAATTGTTACATGCAATTGGGTAATTAATTCAGGTTTTTATTTAATTCCCACTAGACATGTTTGTTGCTAAACAAATTAAATTTTGTTGGGAGATTGCTGTCATGAATGCACATGTTCTTTGTTTTCTATTTTGTCCACTTTCAGTATAGTTGACTAGTTGTAGTTGATATCTTAATGTTTTATAGGGTGTCTCATGATGATGATATATATATATATAATATATATATATATATATATATATATATATATATATATATATATATATATATATATATATATATATATTGTGTGAGTATTAATTCATGGGAGAGTTTTTATATTTATGTGCTTAATTGAAATTATGTATGTTTATTTCATGTGCCGCCAAAAACCTTGCTCCGAACCATTTTCAGACTCTCCGCGGGATGCCGTTGATCGCCGTCGGCGGCGCGAGCGCACCCCACGCCTTCACGGCGAGTTGCTCTATCCAACGACACCCTTCGCGGCCCCGTATGCCTTCGTCGGCGCGCCACAAATCAGCTCGAGCATTTTGGATTTGTTTGGTGAGATCCGGACCAGCAGCCCAGGAAGGAGAGCAGCAGCACGGCAATCCAGAACCAGCGCACAGACAGGCGAGCAGCGAGTTCTCCTGATCCACGCCAGGTCGTCGTCGGAGACTGACACGGTGGCCTTCTCCAGTACCCTGGCTACCGTCCTATGCAGTCCGACAGCGAAGAGCGGCGCCACGGCGACCGTAACGGCGACTCGCCCGGTAACGTGCAGGTTTCCCAATGTGAGTGTCTCTCTCTCTTTCTCTCTCTTAATTAATTTATTGATCATAGACATGTTGTGTATGTGGTGTAATTTGTTGTGTTGTGCACATGTTTTACATGATTATGTGTAGAGATTATTAAGCACGGATGTGAGTTGTCACCCCCTCTACATTACATGTTGAATGCATAGGAAATGATATGCATGTGTTAACAATTATGTTGGAATCCTATGTTGATTATATGGGTGTTTGGATTATTATTGTAGAGATTACATGATGGAGCATATGTGTATTTAATTAGAATTACAGTGGATATCGGGGAAGTGTTAGATATGACTTTACCTTACCGATACTTGGATTGACATGGACTTAGTTAGATTCAGAGGTGACTCCTGATATATTTTTACACTGGATCTTATCATTTATAGATTGTCCTTATCAGTTTATAGATTGTCATTATGTATGGTGTGTGTAGCTTATCCTTGATATAGATATGTAACATGATCTTGATTATAGTTGGAAGAATCTGATTTTGAGGATGTATCCATTATTTACTTGTGATCTCAATATCCGTTATGTTAGTTGATTTCGAGAATACTAATAGACTGTCATTTATTGTTGTTACCTAGTGATAGAAATATAATTACTGTGAGGGTGAATGCATTGATATCAGTAATAAACTATATGCACAGTTTGATAACTTTTACGGTTGATCTCTGTTATTAGTGACTTGAGGATCAGAGTAGATTGACAGGGAGAGACTGATTATTGATATATTCAGATGGTGATTTATTGTACTAGATTACTGATACTTAATGATTTGCAAGGATAGTATTGGGGATATAAGTTGATGGAATAGTTAATGATATCTCTTTAGTATGGAGGGGTGATGACTTTGATCAGACTAGAGTGTGGGGATCTGAATAGATGTATCAGAGCATTGACTGTTTCGGTTATTGAGATGTGAATATACTGATGACGTAAAGATCAGATTAGACTGATATAATGAGAGAACAGGTTATTGATTTATTAAACTTGTGGATTACTGTACTGGATTACTTTGACATAGATTGATATTTGACGGTCAGGATGACTATTGAGGGCAGGTTCATAATGACTATTGAGATCGGCTATTGTTATATGCAGTACAGGCATATGAGATATTGACTGGTTCCAGATGAGTCTGGCTATTGAGTATTATCTAGTTCTGTTATTGTATAAATCCATGTTATTGAAAGTTACTGGGAACATATTGTCGGACCGTAACACATTCATTGTTATATTGTTCTACCGTTTACACGGTATTATTGTTCACATTGTTATTGTCACATTGATATTGTTACTGTTACTGTATCATCCCAGTAATTGACATGACATGGATATTGATTGTTATAAATAATAATATACATTGACTGATTTAACTGAATTGAATAATAATAATGTAAATTGACAACTTACACTGGGATTGGGGAAATTGATGGAGGAGACAGCGTCTGTATTTTGGGTGGACCTAGGATACAGGTTGCGCAGCCGAGATACGGTTCCACTGCAGGGTTCCGGGGGATGACTGACATCCCGTATTGTTCATATTGTCATTGTATTGACACATTGTTATTGTTATTGATATTGACTACCTAGCGGTAGGACCTGGTTCAGCGCCAGGTGATTGGGCCGTGGTTCCGGGTATGTACGGAACCCACCTAAAGCATGGACAAAGTCTCTTCCACTAATTTCAATAACTTAGGACCCTGATTGACACATGTAGTAGGCGTAGTATGGGATGCGTCTATTACAGGTGGCAATTGGTGTTCGCTGACATAATAAATGAAAATAAACTGTTAATGTATTGTGACTGTAACACCCTGATCCTCGGTGTACGTATCACCGTATCTGTACGCGATACGACGTACAAATTTGTTTTGACTTCTGTAGTATTCCGATTGAGGTGATTTCAGTTTCAAAAATTATTTCCTAATATTGTAGATTTTTCAGGATTTTCTGGAAATTTTCTGGATTATTTTGGAAAATCTCCGTTGTCGGTGTCGACCGATGCCGATAACCGGCCTTCCGTTTTTATTTCACAAACGGAGTTGAATTCTGAGAATCCGCTTTCACTGTGGGTCTTAGAATCACGTGAACTACGTTCGGGTATTTTTGGAAATTTTTCTGATTTTATCGAAAATCCGGTCAAACCGGTGTCGTCCGTATCGACGAGACACTCCGGGATTTTTAATTGGCAAACCGGATTGAGTTTCTGCAAACTGTTTTCATATTCCGCCTCAGGCTAATATTCTCTATTTTCTGTAATTTTTGGGCACCGTTCGGAGTTAGTCGAATATCGGGCTATTATTTTAATATTAAAATATTAAATTTTCAACCTTTTCTTTTTCTTTCCTTTTCTTCTCTTCTCTGGCGTTTTCCAGCACCTTCACCCCACCGCCTTCTCTTTTCTTCAAGTTTCCCTCCTCTCTCTCTCTTCCTCTTTAATTTCACACTCCTCTCTCTCTAATTAGTCAATAATCTCTCTCTCTCTCAATACCATTTCTCTCTCTCTAACTCTCTCTATCTCTCCCTCTCTCTCTGTTCAGATCCTCCCACAAGGGGAGGGGCTGCCCCTTGGCCCGCAGCCAAGCCGAGCGCGGTCGGCACCACCGTCGGCCGCCGCGACCCCAGGCCGCGCCCCCAGCTGACGCATCACCACCAACACCACCTGCAGTTTCTTCTTCCCTTTCCTTTTCTTTTTCTCCCCCTTTTCCTATTTTTCTTCTTTCTCTCCTTCTTCTCGTTCTCTCTCCCGCTCTTTCTCTCTCTCTCTCTCTCTCACCCTCGGCCGGAGATGGGACCGCCGCCGGCCGGCCTGCGCTGAGGCAAGCAGCAGCAGTACGTGCTGCTGCTGCCCTCTCTCTGTGTGTGTGTGGTGTGTGTGGAGTGTGTGTGAGTGCTGTGTGTGTTGTGTGTGTGTGTGTGTGGTGTGTGTGTGTGTGTTGTGTGTGGTGTTGTGTGTTATGTGTGAGTGGTGTTTGTGTGTTGTGTGTGTGTGTGAGAGTGTGTGTGTGTTGTGTGTGTGTTGTGAGAGTGTGAGGGGTGTGTTTGTGTGCTGTGTGTTGTGTGCGTGGGTGTGAGGTGAGTGTGTTGTGTGAGGTGTGTGTAGGAGAGTGTGATGTGTGTGTGTGAGTTGATGGGTGCTGGGGTGTGTGTGTGTGTTGGAGAGTGTGTGTGTGTGTATGTGTGTGGCTGTGTATGTGTGTGTGTGGGCTGTTGTGTACGTGGGTGTGTGGGTGTGTGTGTGTGCACTGGTGTGTGTGTGCGCTGGTGTGTGTGTGTGTGTGGGGGTTCTAGTTCACACCCGAACCCACTATAATCCTTTTGAGTAATTGGAAACCCGTTACCCAATAAGCCTCACCCATTAACGTACTAACCCACTTCCACTTAAGTGATGGGTTTGGGTCGTGGATCCAAACCGGACCCGTTATGAGCCAAACCCGCATCCGAAACCCATTACAGGTAATTTTACGGAAAAACCCCCATTATATTTTATTATTTGCACTTAATATTTTTATTTACATAATTAACCTCTTTTTATTACTTTTAGTATTCAGGCGATATCTGGAGCATCCGGATTCCGATTCGGGCGATTCTGGATCCGTTGCGATCGTGGGAACGAGAGCTACAGTCCTGTAGCCAGTTAGTGAGTGTTTTCCTTATACAAATTATATTTTATCATGATTAATATCTTGATTGGTTGCCTAATTAAGAATAAAACATGATTATTGGTAAATCATGATAATTATTGTAATTCCTGCAATTAAGGCATAATAAAACCTGATTTAGTATACAGACTGATTAGTTAGTTATTGAGATGAGGTAATCATAGTAACAAGACATATATCGTAGACAACTTGGACACTGATATTATGCCTGTACCGCCACTGACAACTTGGATATTATTACTTATGTAGTAGCTCACAGCTAGATAACTATCGTCACATGCATACTGATTCATGATACTTGATGACACTACACTGTTACTAGACATGACTGCTAGACACCGTTAGTACATGCACTGATATCATCATGACACGGACACTGTAAGGTCACTGGACATGGTCTTATCGTAGACACCGATCACTGTTACTACATGTACTATCACAGAGATATGACACGGATTAGGTCTACATATATGTGTTCCACTGGTACACGGATATACCTACGCATGGACTATTATATTATTGTGATCATCATTACATGGATGCTTGGTACACAGTTACATCATGTTCATACATCATTGTTACACATATTTATTGGTATACATGCCTTGATTGGATTATGTCAGTATTCTTGTAATATGGATCATCATTCATGGTACATGTATTATTGGAGCAGGTATATTCTTGTATTCCTGTTACATGATTATGTCACGTTATGGATATTGGTATTCCCGTTACTGGACATGACTGCTGTTGATATGCGATGTGTGGAACTAAGTGCCACGTGGATCCAAGCCACGGGGGCCACCTCTAGAATCCCACATCTATTGTTCCCGTTTCCCGTTATATTGTTCCCGTTTCCTGTTATATTGTGCTATGCTATCAACAGAGCTCAGGTCCAGTAATCATGTTACCCGTACCATGTACTGTAATTGTTCTTGTTACATTGTATACTTGACATATCACATATCAGATCATAAAGATAACTTGGGTATGGGGGAGACTTGACGGTTGACTAGATCTTGTCGGGTGGATGTCTGGATCCATATTGAGGTCCCACTGCAGGGGACTGGGTAGTGCTGGCTACCATCTGTTACTCATGTTACATGTTACAGCTCTAGCGGGCTGGCCCTGGTCTCAGCAGCCAGGGATCTGTTTAAGGCCGTTGTCCCGGGTATGTACGGGATACACCCACCCGATAAGAACTCCTCGACCATGAGTTTTCAATTAACATAATAAAACAGTATACACAGTAGTGGACGTCGGGAACACTTGTTATTTGGTTACTCTCTCGTTTGGATAATGGTACCCGTAGGCCATGTCCGGATGGGTTCGACTGGAGTGCGGGCTCCAGTATGAACTGCCAGTGGTATGAGACACTGGAAGAGAGTAATTAAAATATCAGGTGGTACTGATTGCTACTATTGTATCAATCACATGACTTGCCTCAGACATGTATGCTATTATTGTACATCACTTTGACATGACTTACCTAATACATGTTACTGTTCCTGTTATTTTATTTGCTATCATGTTCACTGTGATCTTGCTTACTTGTTACTGTTCCTGTTCATGTTATTGTATCCGCTATCATGTTACCTGTAGACTTTACTACACTACCTGATGCTTATTACACTTCATATGGTGGTATACTACTCATGCACATGTAGACCTTGCTTCATAAACATTCTGTTATGCATTGCTTATATGATACCTATAGACAACACAGTAATATGTTCATATTGCACATGTCCACCTGCATGTTCATTTACATCACTACCATGTTCATTGCTATTGTCACTGCTAGAGAGACATTATTTAATATATAAATTAAATATGATTAGAGTCATGACCTGAGGATAACCGGCTAGGTAGTGATGATACTAAAAGATGACATGTTTATGTATCTCTACTGCTTCCTATATGCTTATGATATTATATCACTTGTACCACATCATGTATTATATATTAGTATCATGCTTGTATTACTATGTATATATTACTGCTTCCTTCATTTTACCACTCACTAGGTCGCTTTCTGACGACCCTGGGTTTGCGTGCCCAGACTGGAGATCCGCGTACCGAGAGTGCCTTGGAGTCACATAGGAGATTCCTCATCTGGCCTATTCATAGGTATCTTAGTAATTTATTTCTGTTATTTTATTTGTCCCTATTTTTCATATCTGTTATGATCGCTGACCTCTTTCTGCAGGTATTATTGTACTTATTACATGCTGGACCTCATGACTATATAAAGGTAATTTACTGTACTGAGGCTTAACGTACGCGTGAGCGTGTATTCACCTCGCATATGTACGTCGCCATAACGTCCCCGTACCTACGGGAACGGGGCGTTACATAGTGGTATCAGAGCCTAGGTTCACACCTGGTGTGGGTAATCACCTGGGTCAATACTCGGGCTCTTACCAGCAGTACAAGCAGATTCAGATTAACTGATCTGTATCTGAAGTTGGGGATTCCAGCAACGAGTACGAGAATACCATGACATTGACACTACATTCCTTGATTCGTTTATCTTCCTTCCTTCCTTCTAGTTGTCACCCAAAATATCCAAATTCCTTCTCATTTTCCTTGCACCGTCTTGCTTCCCATCCGTTAGGATTCGTTCACTACCATACTTCTCCATCCCGGGTTCCTTCTAGATGGCAGAGTGCGTAGCGGAAGTGTGTGGACCCGTCACCTTTCGGCTTTGGGATTGAAAATCTTGTTCTCACACCTAAATGGAAATTGCGAGGACGCAATTTTTTGTAAGGTGGGGAGAAATGTAACACCCTGATCCTCGGTGTACGTATCACCGTATCTGTACGCGATACGACGTACAAATTTGTTTTGACTTCTGTAGTATTCCGATTGAGGTGATTTCAGTTTCAAAAATTATTTCCTAATATTGTAGATTTTTCAGGATTTTCTGGAAATTTTCTGGATTATTTTGGAAAATCTCCGTTGTCGGTGTCGACCGATGCCGATAACCGGCCTTCCGGTTTTTATTTCACAAACGGAGTTGAATTCTGAGAATCCGCTTTCACTGTGGGTCTTAGAATCACGTGAGCTACGTTCGGGTATTTTTGGAAATTTTTCTGATTTTATCGAAAATCCGGTCAAACCGGTGTCGTCCGTATCGACGAGACACTCCGGGATTTTTAATTGGCAAACCGGATTGAGTTTCTGCAAACTGTTTTCATATTCCGCCTCAGGCTAATATTCTCTATTTTCTGTAATTTTTGGGCACCGTTCGGAGTTAGTCGAATATCGGGCTATTATTTTAATATTAAAATATTAAATTTTCAACCTTTTCTTTTTCTTTCTTTTCTTCTCTTCTCTGGCGTTTTCCAGCACCTTCACCCCACCGCCTTCTCTTTTCTTCTTCTTTAAGTTCCCTCCTCTCTCTCTTCCCTCTTTAATTTCACACTCCTCTCTCTCTAATTAGTCAATAATCTCTCTCTCTCTCAATACCATTTCTCTCTCTCTAACTCTCTCTATCTCTCCCTCTCTCTCTGTTCAGATCCTCCCACAAGGGGAGGGGCTGCCCCTTGGCCCGCAGCCAAGCCGAGCGCGGTCGGCACCACCGTCGGCCGCCGCGACCCCAGGCCGCGCCCCCAGCTGACGCATCACCACCAACACCACCTGCAGTTTCTTCTTCCCTTTCCTTTTCTTTTTCTCCCCCTTTTCCTATTTTTCTTCTTTCTCTCCTTCTTCTCGTTCTCTCTCCCGCTCTTTCTCTCTCTCTCTCTCTCTCTCACCCTCGGCCGGAGATGGGACCGCCGCCGGCCGGCCTGCGCTGAGGCAAGCAGCAGCAGTACGTGCTGCTGCTGCCCTCTCTCTGTGTGTGTGTGGTGTGTGTGGAGTGTGTGTGAGTGCTGTGTGTGTTGTGTGTGTGTGTGTGTGCTGTGTGTGTGTTGTGTGTGGTGTTGTGTGTTATGTGTGAGTGGTGTTGTGTGTTGTGTGTGTGTGTGAGAGTGTGTGTGTGTGTGTGTGTGTTGTGAGAGTGTGAGGGGTGTGTTTGTGTGCTGTGTGTTGTGTGCGTGGGTGTGAGGTGAGTGTGTTGTGTGAGTGTGTGTGTAGGAGAGTGTGATGTGTGTGTGTGAGTTGATGGGTGCTGGGGTGTGTGTGTGTGTTGGAGAGTGTGTGTGTGGTATGTGTGTGGCTGTGTATGTGTGTGTGTGGGCTGTTGTGTACGTGGGTGTGTGGGTGTGTGTGTGTGCACTGGTGTGTGTGTGCGCTGGTGTGTGTGTGTGTGGGGGTTCTAGTTCACACCCGAACCCACTATAATCCTTTTGAGTAATTGGAAACCCGTTACCCAATAAGCCTCACCCATTAACGTACTAACCCACTTCCACTTAAGTGATGGGTTTGGGTCGTGGATCCAAACCCGACCCGTTATGAGCCAACCCGCATCCGAAACCCATTACAGGTAATTTTACGGAAAAACCCCCATTATATTTTATTATTTGCACTTAATATTTTTATTTACATAATTAACCTCTTTTTATTACTTTTAGTATTCAGGCGATATCTGGAGCATCCGGATTCCGATTCGGGCGATTCTGGATCGTTGCGATCGTGGGAACGAGAGCTACAGTCCTGTAGCCAGTTAGTGAGTGTTTTCCTTATACAAATTATATTTTATCATGATTAATATCTTGATTGGTTGCCTAATTAAGAATAAAACATGATTATTGGTAAATCATGATAATATATTGTAATTCCTGCAATTAAGGCATAATAAAACCTGATTTAGTATACAGACTGATTAGTTAGTTATTGAGATGAGGTAATCATAGTAACAAGACATATATCGTAGACAACTTGGACACTGATATTATGCCTGTACCGCCACTGACAACTTGGATATTATTACTTATGTAGTAGCTCACAGCTAGATAACTATCGTCACATGCATACTGATTCATGATACTTGATGACACTACACTGTTACTAGACATGACTGCTAGACCCGTTAGTACATGCACTGATATCATCATGACACGGACACTGTAAGGTCACTGGACATGGTCTTATCGTAGACACCGATCACTGTTACTACATGTACTATCACAGAGATATGACACGGATTAGGTCTACATATATGTGTTCCACTGGTACACGGATATACCTACGCATGGACTATTATATTATTGTGATCATCATTACATGGATGCTTGGTACACAGTTACATCATGTTCATACATCATTGTTACACATATTTATTGGTATACATGCCTTGATTGATTATGTCAGTATTCTTGTAATATGGATCATCATTCATGGTACATGTATTATTGGAGCAGGTATATTCTTGTATTCCTGTTACATGATTATGTCACGTTATGGATATTGGTATTCCCGTTACTGGACATGACTGCTGTTGATATGCGATGTGTGGAACTAAGTGCCACGTGGATCCAAGCCACGGGGGCCACCTCTAGAATCCCACATCTATTGTTCCCGTTTCCCGTTATATTGTTCCCGTTTCCTGTTATATTGTGCTATGCTATCAACAGAGCTCAGGTCCAGTAATCATGTTACCCGTACCATGTACTGTAATTGTTCTTGTTACATTGTATACTTGACATATCACATATCAGATCATAAAGATAACTTGGGTATGGGGGAGACTTGACGGTTGACTAGATCTTGTCGGGTGGATGTCTGGATCCATATTGAGGTCCCACTGCAGGGGACTGGGTAGTGCTGGCTACCATCTGTTACTCATGTTACATGTTACAGCTCTAGCGGGCTGGCCCTGGTCTCAGCAGCCAGGGATCTGTTTAAGGCCGTTGTCCCGGGTATGTACGGGATACACCCACCCGATAAGACTCCTCGACCATGAGTTTTCAATTAACATAATAAAACAGTATACACAGTAGTGGACGTCGGGAACACTTGTTATTTGGTTACTCTCTCGTTTGGATAATGGTACCCGTAGGCCATGTCCGGATGGGTTCGACTGGAGTGCGGGCTCCAGTATGAACTGCAGTGGTATGAGACACTGGAAGAGAGTAATTAAAATATCAGGTTACTGATTGCTACTATTGTATCAATCACATGACTTGCCTCAGACATGTATGCTATTATTGTACATCACTTTGACATGACTTACCTAATACATGTTACTGTTCCTGTTATTTTATTTGCTATCATGTTCACTGTGATCTTGCTTACTTGTTACTGTTCCTGTTCATGTTATTGTATCCGCTATCATGTTACCTGTAGACTTTACTACACTACCTTGATGCTTATTACACTTCATATGGTGGTATACTACTCATGCACATGTAGACCTTGCTTCATAAACATTCTGTTATGCATTGCTTATATGATACCTATAGACAACACAGTAATATGTTCATATTGCACATGTCCACCTGCATGTTCATTTACATCACTACCATGTTCATTGCTATTGTCACTGCTAGAGAGACATTATTTAATATATAAATTAAATATGATTAGAGTCATGACCTGAGGATAACCGGCTAGGTAGTGATGATACTAAAAGATGACATGTTTATGTATCTCTACTGCTTCCTATATGCTTATGATATTATATCACTTGTACCACATCATGTATTATATATTAGTATCATGCTTGTATTACTATGTATATATTACTGCTTCCTTCATTTTACACTCACTAGGTCGCTTTCTGACGACCCTGGGTTTGCGTGCCCAGACTGGAGATCCGCGTACCGAGAGTGCCTTGGAGTCACATAGGAGATTCCTCATCTGGCCTATTCATAGGTATCTTAGTAATTTATTTCTGTTATTTTATTTGTCCCTATTTTTCATATCTGTTATGATCGCTGACCTCTTTCTGCAGGTATTATTGTACTTATTACATGCTGGACCTCATGACTATATAAAGGTAATTTACTGTACTGAGGCTTAACGTACGCGTGAGCGTGTATTCACCTCGCATATGTACGTCGCCATAACGTCCCCGTACTACGGGAACGGGGCGTTACAGTGACTGACATTAATCACCTGACTGTGTATTTATATTACTGTGATAGACATATAACTATAACCCTGACCAGACTTGGATACCAGCCTAGTGACATATGATAGATTACCTATTGTGACATCAGTTGCTTGCTTACTATTGATCAGTTGTTGTCTATCTTTATTCGTGTTGTTATTATTTTATTACAGTTCTGTTATTTATCTGTTATATGGCCTCTTTTATCTGTAGTTGCTCTTATTACTATTTATGCACATTGTTTCTTCTGCACGAGCTTTTCCCCTTTACACACACACTCATTATGGTCGCGTTCTGACGACCCTGGATTTGCACGTCCAGATATTGGACGGTTGGTTTCCTTTGTGCAGGTGTTCGTTGAGGCCGTATGCTTCGCGAATAGCTGGAGCTTCTTCCTATTCTATTCTGGTACTCTTATCTTTTTAGCTTTCATATTATTTCCTGATTCTTGTCATATCAGTTCAGTTCTTATTCCAGTCATTCTTCTATCTCTTGATTCATATGATATCATGCGTGGTTGTTTATATGTGGTATTGCAGTAGTCATGATTTATTACGTTTAGATTTATAGCTTGTTTCAGGTTACAATTGAGGCTTAGCGTGTATACGTGGGGTATTTTCCTCGCGTATACGCGCCATAAGTCTCCGTATCTTTAGGATCGGGGCGTTACAGAGTGGTATCAGAGCCTAGGTTTTCGACTTGCGATCTTTGAATTTTGACTCTTGTTTCGCAAGAGAGACCTAGTTCTTACCGGTAACTTGAATAAGTTATACTTACACTGCAATATACATATACTATCCTCCTGATAATATTGACTCCATTTGGAATTGATCGTCCTCCCTTTGGAATTCCATTCTTGATCTGTTGATATCCATGATTCCAACACTTCATTTAGGGTGATTTGGGTGTCCATCTTGATTCCATCCTTCCTTCTTATTCATTCCTCCTGATTCTATCTCTGAGATGGTTACTCCTTGCTGAAGCTGGTAGCATGCATCAGAGTGCGCAGCGGAAGCGTGGTGGATTTATGATGTGCCGAGAAGCGACGTGGTGTTTGTTTGTCTTCTCCTTGATTTTTGGGATTCTTTTACCATCCCCTGCCTTATTTGAATTTCGGGGACGAAATTTTTATAAGGTGGGTAGAGTGTAAGATCCCCAGTTAGAAATACTGTATTTTTTTTTTTCCTATTGATTTTCTATTTTGGGGTTGATTCGAGACTGAAATGGATCGACACACTAATTTATGTTCTGAATTAGCTTTCCATGTAGTTAAACTTTTTTATCCTCTTAATTTTTCAGAATTTCTGGAATTTTCTTAGATTTTTCTGAGAATATTTTTTGGCAAGGGTATTTCGGTCAACTAGGCTCTAATACGGGATTACTAGTTAAAACCCTCGTTTTTCTCTTCACCCTTATATACTCCAGCCGTCATATTCTTTTAACAGCACCTAGGGATGAGGGTTTGAAGAGGGGGGACTTGCCGACCGTCGAAGACGCTTCTTTACCGAATTCAACGCGATCTCTTTCTCATCATCTTTACCTTTTCGAAACTTCGCAAGGCAAGCATTTTTTTTCCTTTTCTACTGATTTGGATGGATCAGTGGATTTATTTTATTGTTTATGTTTTATTTTATAGAGCTTCAAAGGTATTGGATCAAGGTAACTGCAACTTTTTTTTTAAACAAAGTGTTAAGAATATATAAGCTTGTTATTTGGATATTATGTTCTTTCCCATTTTCCAAGCACTGTGGTCGGTTTGGTCTTTGTTTCTCCATTGTTAAATAATATGATCAACTTTCTTTGGTGAAGATCCTTTAAAGTCTCTGTTGGTGATAAAAATTATTTTTCTTGTTCCTTAGAGATTATTTTAATTATTTCTTCTCACATTGAAATGTTTTGTTTTGAAATCATATTGACTATCTTGTAAAGCTAGAATTCTGTCCACAAACAGATTAGTAATCAACAAATTGTTACATGCAATTGGGTAATTAATTCAGGTTTTTATTTAATTCCCACTAGACATGTTTGTTGCTAAACAAATTAATTTTGTTGGGAGATTGCTGTCATGAATGCACATGTTCTTTGTTTTCTATTTTGTCCACTTTCAGTATAGTTGACTAGTTGTAGTTGATATCTTAATGTTTTATAGGGTGTCTCATGATGATATATATATATATATATATATATATATATATATATATATATATATATATATATATATATATTATATTTGTGAGTATTAATTCATGGGAGAGTTTTTATATTTATGTGCTTAATTGAAATTATGTATGTTTATTTCATGTGCCGCCAAAAACCTTGCTCCGAACCATTTTCAGACTCTCCGCGGGATGCCGTTGATCGCCGTCGGCGAGCGCGAGCGCACCCCACGCCTTCACGGCGAGTTGCTCTATCCAACGACACCCTCCGCGGCCCCGTATGCCTTCGTCGGCGCGCTACAAATCAGCTCGAGCATTTTGGATTTGTTTGGTGAGATCCGGACCAGCAGCCCAGGAAGGAGAGCAGCAGCACGGCAATCCAGAACCAGCGCACAGACAGGCGAGCAGCGAGTTCTCCTGATCCACGCCAGGTCGTCGTCGGAGACTGACACGGTGGCCTTCTCCAGTACCCTGGCTACCGTCCTATGCAGTCCGACAGCGAAGAGCGGCGCCACGGCGACCGTAACGGCGACTCGCCGGTAACGTGCAGGTTTCCCAATGTGAGTGTCTCTCTCTCTTTCTCTCTCTTTATTAATTTATTGATCATAGACATGTTTGTGTATGTGGTGTAATTTGTTGTGTTGTGCACATGTTTTACATGATTATGTGTAGAGATTATTAAGCACGGATGTGTGTTGTCACCCCCTTCTACATTACATGTTGAATGCATAGGAAATGATATGCATGTGTTAACAATTATGTTGGAATCCTATGTTGATTATAAGGGTGTTTGGATTATTATTGTAGAGATTACATGATGGAGCATATGTGTATTTAATTAGAATTACAGTGGATATCGGGGAAGTGTTAGATATGACTTTACCTTACCGATACTTGGATTGACATGGACTTAGTTAGATTCAGAGGTGACTCCTGATATATTTTTACACTGGATCTTATCAGTTTATAGATTGTCCTTATCAGTTTATAGATTGTCATTATGTATGGTGTGTGTAGCTTATCCTTGATATAGATATGTAACATGATCTTGATTATAGTTGGAAGAATCTGATTTTGAGGATGTATCCATTATTTACTTGTGATCTCAATATCCGTTATGTTAGTTGATTTCGAGAATACTAATAGACTGTCATTTATTGTTGTTACCTAGTGATAGAAATATAATTACTGTGAGGGTGGAATGCATTGATATCAGTAATAAACTATATGCACAGTTTGATAACTTTTACGGTTGATCTCTGTTATTGGTGACTTGAGGATCAGAGTAGATTGACAGGGAGAGACTGATTATTGATATATTCAGATGGTGATTTATTGTACTAGATTACTGATACTTAATGATTTGCAAGGATAGTATTGGGGATATAAGTTGATGGAATAGTTAATGATATCTCTTTAGTATGGAGGGGTGATGACTTTGATCAGACTAGAGTGTGGGGATCTGAATAGATGTATCAGAGCATTGACTGTTTCGGTTATTGAGATGTGAATATACTGATGACGTAAAGATCAGATTAGACTGATATAATGAGAGAACAGGTTATTGATTTATTAAACTTGTGGATTACTGTACTGGATTACTTTGACATAGATTGATATTTGACGGTTAGGATGACTATTGAGGGCAGGTTCATGATGACTATTGAGATCGGCTATTGTTATATGCAGTACAGGCATATGAGATATTGACTGGTTCCAGATGAGTCTGGCTATTGAGTATTATCTAGTTCTGTTATTGTATAAATCCATGTTATTGAAAGTTACTGGGAACATATTGTCGGACCGTAACACATTCATTGTTATATTGTTCTACCGTTTACACGGTATTATTGTTCACATTGTTATTGTCACATTGATATTGTTACTGTTACTGTATCATCCCAGTAATTGACATGACATGGATGTTGATTGTTATAAATAATAATATACATTGACTGATTTAACTGAATTGAATAATAATAATGTAAATTGACAACTTACACTGGGATTGGGGAAATTGATGGAGGAGACAGCGTCTGTATTTTGGGTGGACCTAGGATACAGGTTGCGCAGCCGAGATACGGTTCCACTGCAGGGTTCCGGGGGATGACTGACATCCCGTATTGTTCATATTGTCATTGTATTGACACATTGTTATTGTTATTGATATTGACTACCTAGCGGTAGGACCTGGTTCAGCGCCAGGTGATTGGGCCGTGGTTCGGGTATGTACGGAACCCACCTAAAGCATGGACAAAGTCTCTTCCACTAATTTCAATAACTTAGGACCCTGATTGACACATGTAGTAGGTTAGTATGGGATGCGTCTATTATAGGTGGCAATTGGTGTTCGCTGACATAATAAATGAAAATAAACTGTTAATGTATTGTGACTGACATTAATCACCTGACTGTGTATTTATATTACTGTGATAGACATATAACTATAACCCTGACCAGACTTGGATACCAGCCTAGTGACATATGATAGGTTACCTATTGTGACATCAGTTGCTTGCTTACTATGATCAGTTGTTGTCTATCTTTATTCGTGTTGTTATTATGTTTATTACAGTTCTGTTATTTATCTGTTATATGGCCTCTTTTATCTGTAGTTGCTCTTATTACTATTTATGCACATTGTTTCTTCTGCACGAGCTTTTCCCCTTTACACACACACTCATTATGGTCGCGTTCTGACGACCCTGGATTTGCACGTCCAGATATTGGACGGTTGGTTTCCTTGTGCAGGTGTTCGTTGAGGCCGTATGCTTCGCGAATAGCTGGAGCTTCTTCCTATTCTATTCTGGTACTCTTATCTTTTTAGCTTTCATATTATTTCCTGATTCTTGTCATATCAGTTCAGTTCTTATTCAGTCATTCTTCTATCTCTTGATTCATATGATATCATGCGTGGTTGTTTATATGTGGTATTGCAGTAGTCATGATTTATTACGTTTAGATTTATAGCTTGTTTCAGGTTACAATTGAGGCTTAGCGTGTATACGTGGGTATTTTCCTCGCGTATATGCGTCGCCATAACGTCTCCGTATCTTAGGATCGGGGCGTTACAAGTAGAATCA
The DNA here is from genome assembly GCA_038442645.1 of Agave tequilana. NCBI lineage: Eukaryota > Viridiplantae > Streptophyta > Magnoliopsida > Asparagales > Asparagaceae > Agave > Agave tequilana. The sequence goes on along the minus strand of JAVJIF010020266.1, from coordinate 22,555 downwards.
CGTTTTTTCCTCCAACCATAGAGCGTCTTTGAGATTTGATGCCATCAAATGCATACATCACCTCAAATCTCCACATACCGAAATTATTCTTGCTGATTGAAATTGAGAATTTATAAAGAAAACGATTGAGTTGTAGGGTTCTCAGTCTCAATGCTATCCGCTGTAGCAAGGGCCAAAAGCGGTCGTGATCCTCAGGGAAGGATGCGATGCAAGCTTTTCGGCCGATTTCTCTGTATGCTTCAAATAAAACAAAGAGAGATTAGATTTGAAATATGACTAAAGGGTATGGTTTTACTGATCTACTACCACAACCCACAATGCAAGTCTTGGATGTTGAATGTTATCTTGAGATATATATGATTACCCTAGGTTTATTAGAAGGATTCAAGCAAGGGAAGATGATACTAGAATTTAACTAAGTTGCATTACCAAAAACTAAACAAAGTTTCATCCTAACTTCTAAGTACAACATAAGAAAAGTGTTATCTTAAATTATGCTTCCTAGTTCTTAAGTATGAAGTCATGAGGAGTTGTTTAAGTGTGCAACCTAGATTAAGAAATCTAACTATCAGTTTAATCTTCAAGAAAAGCAATCTTAGACCTAGGGTTTCTAAAAACTGATCATCAATCTATTCAACTCCTAACTTGCCCTAGGGTTGCTTAAGAGATCAGCAAACCACACAAGGAATTAGTTAGACATCATTTTTTTTATAATTATTTTTTTTATTTTTTTTAATTAATGAGAAGAATTGTTAAAGAAGGAAAACAAAACAAGAGATCACAGATTAAAACCAAAAACAAGAGATCACAGAGAAAAGAAATAAAATTAACTGACAAGAATCAAATAGCAAAAGAGGTAACCTTTATTCGAAAATATGTCTCCAAATACAAGCTCCTTCTTCTCCACAATGCCTTTAAAAAGAAATTACAAATTGCAAAAATTTAAGGAAAAGCTAAAGAAAACCCTAATCTTCTCTGGATGCCCTCTCTGTTGCGTCTGCAGGGGTATTTATAGCCTCAGAAGGAAGTAGAGTCCAGGTGAAACTCTGCCACGAAAATGGGTAGTCATCCTCATCCATATTGCCGCGGAAATGCGGCTCTGGCCGCGTTTTCGCGGCCACAGTATTATCCCTGGCCGCGCGCTTTCGCGCGTGGGCCTCATCTGGTCCGTCCATCTGGTCATATCCGTCTGGATCTGTCATCTCGACTCTTAATTTGAGATTTCGGGATAACTTGGAAATCAAGTTACCCTAAATCCAAATCTCTTCCAAAACGAATTTCATCCTTGCACTCTTATTTATCCTCATCCACCAAGTATTTAGGGTTGAATAGAATTCTATCCTTTCCTCTTTGAAGTATTTGCAATTTTACACTTTGTATTTGCACTTTTGACATTTTGTAATTGCACTTTGCACTTGGGCTAGGACATGGGCTTGGACATGGGCTTTTGGGCTTCATTTAGTCTTTTATTCTTTAATTAAAACACTCAAGGCCTGCACACAATAAATAATAAAATATTAGTTAATTGTGCATAATTGTGTGAATAATATGAAAATGTGATGGAAAATGTAATGATAAAAATGCACTTTTCACTACCAATCACTTGCCATCGAATTTCACCACATCAATCCTCAATGGATGTGGATTCACAGATTTCATCGTAGTGCTGTCTCTGGCCATCTTCTCAATTAATTCCTCAAATAATGCAGAAAACAAACAGAGTTAGATCAAATAAACTAGATAAAAATACGATCTTTACCTCAAAGCGAAAGCCTCGAAGAGTTTCTAAAGCAATATACTCCTCCGAATTGATTCCTCGAGCAATCCAAATGCTGTTTTGAGATCGACATACAATCCCACAAATAGTCGCAATGCTGCTCCGAGATCGATACACGATCTCCGCCAACAGCAACTGATGCCTCGGAATCAACACACAATCCTACGACGAACCTGGGTTGCTCCACTTGTTGCGCGCGAGGCAACAACCAGCGAGGAATCCACCAATAGAGATAGACACGTCGGAGAAGTACCCACACGATAATGTTTTCCATTGATTTTGCAATGGGAAAACTTACAAAAAGGGTCGAGGAGCTAAATTACAAGTAATTCTTTGAAGGAAAAAGATTACAAGTAGATCTCCTCTGGTAGTTCTAGAAAGTGTGCCGGTAGGAATCTGATCAGCGCGCGATCACTTTATCCCTTTGACGATGCGATCGATCAGACAATCGGACTGCTGCCTGATGGAATTCCCTTCTCGCCTGGTTCGGAAAATCGGAGAATAGAAGGTTGATAGAACCCTCTTGTTACTTTTCAAACTGCCTCCACTTGGGAATTCCTTCTCGCCTGGTTTCAGAAATTCCTTGAGAGGAAGGAAGATATTAGGGTATCAGCACCCTGATTAGAGAAGTAGTTATCTGAATTCTTGAAAGTAAGAGAGTAGATCTCAGTATTTAGTCCTATTCTCCTCTTTACAACCTCTCTCTCCCCGTGTGTCTCCTTCGTATACCTCTGGTGGGCTATTATAGGGAGAGTAGGGGCATAATTGTTCCTTGAAAGTCTGAAAACAGATTGAGTCAATCTGTTTAAATCTGGAAAGTAGCCTTGCTGCAAGTCTAGAATAAGCTTTTACGAAGTTAGGAATAGCAGGTAATGTTGATCTCCTGATCCGCTTTAATTCTTTCAAATAACTGAAGAGATATCCCCTGATCTTCTTACTTGTTTTAGGAGAGTCAAGAGATTATAGTAAATAACTGTCAAATTTGATCTCAGATTTGATCTCGGCTAGATTTGATCTTAAATAGATTTGATCTCATCTGGAGATTTAATTGGTCAAAGGTGACCATAAAAGACCCGCAGCGGGGCTACTTCCTCGAGCTCGCAGCGGAGCTGGGGGAAGCGTCCGAAGAAGTTAAAAAGAAAGCTCTTCAGCAGAGCTGGGTACTTTCGTGGCGAAGCTGCCCATTAGCCTTCTACGCGGCTGCTGCAGAGTTAACTGAGCACCTCTTGCAGTGGAGTTCGCGAGGGGACTCTCTGCGATACTAAGCAATTTCAGCTTTCTCATGCGAGACTCATCTTGTGGGCTCATGCGGGGCTAAGTGTTGAGCTAACTTAGTGTCCCCTACGAGCTTTTCTTGGTTTACTGTCTGCTTCGCCGGATCAGTAGAGTCCAAGTTGCTGATTCGTCCCTTTTGAGATGGGTGAAGAACTGATCGTCAGCTTGTCTGCCACTTGTCTTTTGTAAATGTCAACAAGTTAGACATTGTTCAGGCCAGTTAGGAATCTTGTCTTTTTTAGAGTGTCAACAAGACCCCCTTCAAAGTTTTCGTAAGTCTGCAATGGACTGGTTCAGACTCCGAAATACTTTGAACTGCTTTGACTGATGGTATGTGAAATGCGAACGTCGCCATAGTGGTTGAGTTCAGCTTCGCTTTCAATTCTGCTTCCGGATTGGAATAAGTTCACCGAGAAATTGTGTAGATTCGCGGTTCTGAATAGCTTTGCGTCTGGATAGCTTCGCGTTTGAGCCTTCCGGAGTAGCTTCGCTTCAAATCGGTTTTGGAACGATGTTCCTTTCTGAGGCTAATTGCTTTTCGTCTAGTTACGAGAGGGATTGCTCCTTTTTCTGAGGCTGAAATAACCTCTCTTGGATTAACGAGGGAGATCATTCCTTCCGCGCGCATTTCCGAGGGAGACTATTCCCTTTCTTAAGGCTCGGTACTTGAATGTCTTAATTCGCTCGCGCTTCCAAGCTTGAAGTAGCGGCATAGTCAGGCCATGAGGCCTATAAATAGGACACCTGAAGTCCTCTTCAGAGAAACATACTTTTAATGACACCTCCTAGTGCTCCAGAGAAAGATACTCAAATTTCTGAAATAGTGGGGGCGCCCACTCTGGTTACTAACCGGCCAAGAGCTGGTAAGTCTCGGTCATCCGATGACTTTCAGGGGGTTCATCTCCCTTAGCTTTACTAGCTATCCTAGGGATTGGTTTTCCTTATTCTTCATTCCGTATCTGACTGATTTTGCAGAGAAGGGCTTCGGCCCTATTTTTCAGCTTCTCGGCGAAGCTATCATTCTCGCTCGATTAGAAATAGACTCTTTCATGTAGTGTTCATGTCTTAATCTATTTAATCTATCTGTTAAATCTGCCACATAAGCGAGAATTGGGACTTAGTCTCTTCGAGGTTGAGCCAGTCTTGCTATATAGGTGGGGCTAAGACTGTGTCCCTCTGGACCAGTCTGGCTTAGCCATATAGGCGAGGCTAGGACTTAGCCATTTTTTGATGCTCCTTTAGTCTAACTGTCTTAAGCAGAGCTAAGACTTGGCTTATGCTGAGCTAGCCCATCATTACTGTGCAAGCGAGGCTATCCTCTGCTTAACTGAAGCACCACTGGATCGAATATAAACTGATTCGCCCCAAAGAATTTAGCATTTCACTTTTGCAGCTTTTTCTTTGATTTACTGCTTACATGTTTCCAATTTGCATTGCAGTGAACTGTGCTTGCCAGTCTTTTGTCTTAATGAAGAGACCAGAAACTTGCTTCTTGATCTTCAAGTTGAAGCTTTAATCCTAGGCAGGTGGAACATACTGGAGCAATTGATGCGTGTTCCAAGAAGAGATTGGCAGTTGCCTATCCGAGATGATCCACTTCGAGAAAGGGCTGGTAGTCGCTTATCCGAGATGATCCACTTCGGGAAGGCGGACATCACTTGTAAGGTCTCGGATCCTTCCTTGCCAATTTTCATCAAAGAACATCCAGCTTTCTGGTGGCAATCGGTCCTTTACCAATTTTCATCAAAGAAGATCCAGCTTCTTGATGGCAAAATCTGCCATTATGTGAAAGATTACGTCTTGTGTACGAGGAAGGCCTTTCGTGTCCAGTTGGTTTGGCTTAACACCTTGGAAGTAGATATGACAACTTTTATGCCTTTGGAGCAATGATTCGGTTGTACGAAAGATCACCTTAATGTAACGTCAATGTATCTTCCCTTTTGAATTAATAAAAATGTTCATTTTTCGCTTATCTGCTCTGTTTCCCTCCTCTTCTTTTGAATTTTGAAGGCAATTAGGATGGACCGGCAGAGCTAAACTTCCTGCGAAGTTAAAGATAGAATCTCAGCTAAAACAGGAACGAGCTTCCAGCAAAGCTAGTATGAATTTTCTGCAAAGTTAGAGCTGAGCTTTCAGCGGGGCTAAAGTTCATCTTTTAGCGAAGTTATTCAATCGTCGCATAAGGTCGACGCTGAACTCACGGCGGAGTTAGCCTTTAGCGTGGCTGAAGCAACGCTTCTCGGAAGGTGCTTAGGCGCCGTTTCAAATTAATTTGAAATGACTGCCTGCGCTCCTTTCGAGGAGGCGACATTTAGGCAATCACCCTCCTATAAAAACCCGATTAGGTTGAAAGAGAAGGCACCACTTCTCTTTGAATTTTCAGAGAACTGCAAATCTCTTCTTTTTCTTTCTTCTTCGTTCGGAAATTCGAGCACTTCTCCAGTTCTCCAATGGCTCCCAAAAGACGAGCAGGAAAAGAGGTAGCAACCTCTACGACGGAGGGTCCTTCTCCTCCTCGGTTATCGAATGACTTATCGCGGGTAGGGATCTTTCCCTTTTATTCAGAGATTTTCATCTCTCTTTTAAAGCCATCCTGTCTATTCCATGATGCATCTAGAACGATTCATTATGATCCAGTGATCTCAGGGATCTCAAGTCCTTTAATTTCCCTTGATTTCTTGATTGGGAATCTAAGAACTGAAGTGTTTCTTCTCCAAGCTTCTATGTGAGGCTAACCCTTAGGCGGTTCACAACCTGTCGATTGATAGATGCCAAGCTAACCTTTGGAGCGCAGCTGAAAAACGACCGTAGTGCCCTTAAAATTTTTTTAGGCAACAGTACCCTTCTTACGAAGTTAGCCCCTGGGGCTTTGTCGCGTTCTATTGTCCGAGGTCAAGCTTCTAGAGCGAAGCTACAAGCTTCCAGAGTGAAGCTAATGCTTAGATACTTTTCTGCATCCTGCCTTCATGTGGAGTGCGGAGTTAAGCTGCTGCTGCGAAGCTGAGCTTTGGGGCGAAGCTATTGTTAGGCCAACTTCGCTCGGAGAGCGGAGCTATATCTTAACAAAAAATTATATTCTTGTTTTAGCTTTCCTTCAGCCGATGAACTAATCATAGTTTTTTCTTGTTATTTAGCAGTGCACTATATTCATGATCCTTTGAACAGTCTCTTTGGAACGGCTAGAGGGTTGGATGGTAATGTTAGCCTGCAGTTCCAAGGGCGGGCTTCGCTATTCAGCGAGCGGAGCGCTCCTGCTCGGGATGTACTTATTCATACTGGGGATCAACGCACTATGACGAGCATCTTAACTAGTGCTCCCCTTGAAGATTCCGACCGAAGAATCTACCGAAAGCTAGGCTTCATGTTTAGAGATGCAGTGCCAGACAATGATCACCAGCTGCTAGCCGGAGAGGGACAGTGAATTTTCAAACTTGATGGCGAGAAGTATTATCTCCCATCTAGCAAGCGCCACTTTCCCTTGTCCTTTTTTCAATGTGTGACGAGGGCTCGAAAGATGCAGTGGCAAGTGATGCGGACTACCGATTCCGTTCACGTCGGGAAGTTGATAGCTCCGTCCTGGGTTACACAAGGGCGGGTCCTCCTCGCTGTATATTGGGTCTTCACCCTGGGAACGTACTTCTGGACATCCCAGTAGGAGAAAATCCCGCGGTGACTCAGACTTTTGGCAATCAGTTCTTTAAGGCTCATGGTAATTATCCAGTCACTAATTTCAGGACCCCTGGGTGGATTCATCCTCCCAAGGCATGGAGGAGGGATTTGACTTTATACGCCTTGCCCATTTTGAAGAAGATCTGGAGAGGTTGGGACTCTATGAGGCCGTCAGGGCTGTTAGCCCAAGGTTACAATCACCCGGTTGTTAAGTTTTGATGATTACAAAACATATATAATTATTTGTACTAACATATTTTAGTGTTTAAGTGTGTTTCAGGGTTCTAAGGATTCAAGATTTCTTCTTCCCTAAAGGAAGGTGTTTTTGACTCAAGTTGATTCAATTGAGTTCAAGGATTCCAGCTTGCATATGGAGAAGCCCTAATTTGAAGATCTTGTAGTCAGATAGAACCATTGTAAGAATTAGTTTGTTAAAGAATGAGGTTATGATAAGTTGGCTTAAGAAAACACACACACACTTTCATTTTTTTTCAAAATACGGTTTTTGTTTTGGATAGTTGAATTAGGTACATGTCTTGGTTGATATACATGTCTCTAAATATTTTATTTTTTTACAACTTGTTTATATCTTGTATACCAACCCTTATAGTGTGCTACTTAATCATCTAGCCATTTAAAATATTTTAAAATTCTTCTAAGTTTAAAATTTTTTCTATAAAAATACTGTTTCAGGCCCAACGGTCGACCGGGCGGTCGACCGCATCTATTTCAGCCTGATCGATCGACAGCACCGGTCGACCGGGCCTTGTGATTTTGGCGTGCACGTTTGTGCACGTCTGCCGGTCGACCGGTCCGGTCGACCGACCGACTGACCCTTGCTCTCAGGTTTTGTCGGTCGACCGGGCCAGTCGGTCGACAGAACAAACTTTTATTTTTTGTTTAGCCTCCGGTCGACCGACCAGTCGACCGAGTCCAATGGCTAGTTTGTCAGTTAGACTGCCGGTCGACCGGGCCGGTCGACCGACAGCCGCCAGCAGCCCCAACGGCTAGTTTCTTGAGATTTATTTTCAGGATTTGATTATGATGTTTGTGTCAGCTATCTCTAAATTTGGAGGCTAATTCCTGACCTATTAACCTAATTTAAATGATGATTTGCTTATGACAAATCCCTATAAATAGATGGCATTGGTCCCTAGTTAAATTCAAGAAAAATTCTTATTGTTTTAATTTCCAAAAAGAAAGAAAAGTTTTCAAAGCTCTCACTTTCTAAAAGTGCATTCTTGATTGAAGTTTTTCAGTGTATTCAAGCTCTTTCTCACTTCTTTACAACTGAATTTTCTCACTTCACTTCCTGAGCCAAAAATCTTTCCCATTCTATAAGGAATTGTAAGAGAGAAGTTTGTGGTCTTCTTGATCATCTTGTTACTTGTATTTTTCTTTGTGTTGAGATCCCTCTTGTATAGAGGTTTGATTGGTGGGAGTTTGGTACTCTGGTCTTATATAGACCTCTTGTAATTCCCTTTGCGGATTTAGTGAAAATCCTTCACGGTGGTGAAAGCGGGGACGTAGAGCGGTCGCTCGAACCTCGAAATAAATTGCTTGTGTTTGCGATTGGTTTCTTTATTGTTTTTCATTGCTTTACATTTTTATCTTATGATACCTCTTGCTTGCACTTCATTGCTTCCATTTTATTCACTTGCATTTTTTTGGTCTTTACTCATCTCAACAAGAAAGCAATTACGCGCCTCAACTCATAATCTAGAGGAATCAAAGAGGAGAAGTTTTAGAGCCCTTCATGGGGAATTCGACTTCAATTTCTTGTTTTGAGTGACCGGTTGCATCATACACACATACTTGTTTTAAAAAGATCATTAGATTAGCATTAACACCTATTCACCCCCTCTAGGTGTTCAATTAGTATCAGAGCATTGGTCTCCAGGCTCTTGGCTTAACAACCTTAGAGAGATCCTATATTGCTAATCACTATATTCATTTTTTCATCCTCATACACTTAGTAAAATGGCCAAAGGAATTAAGACCCCATTCAAGTTTGATGGCCTTAACATTCCCATATGGAAGTTTAAGATGACCGTGTTTTTATAATCCTTAGGGAGCCGGGTTGTAAAGGCGGTGACTAAACCTTTTAGTGCACCCCTTGGTGATGAGGACACTTGGTCCGATATTGCCACGAAAGAGTTTGATGCTAATGCTAGGGCACACTAGCTTCAAGTCCTTAATGATGATGATATTTCTAAGGTCATTCATTGCAAATCCGCACATGAGATTTGGACTCACTTACTTGTCACTCATGAGGGAACTTCACAAGTAAAGAGGGCAAAAATCGACCTTCTTCGTTCCCAATATGAAAATTTTTCTATGCAAGATAATGAAACCATAGATGATATGGTTACTAAGTTTACAAAGATTACTAGTGGACTTCCTTCTTTAGGTGACGACATTAATAACGACCAAAAAGTGAGGAAGATCATTCATGCACTCCCTCCATCTTGGGAAGTCAAAGCCACAACTTTGAAGGAACTCAATGACAAGGAAGAAATGGAGCTTATCGGTCTCATTGGGAATCTCAAGACCCATGAGATGGAAAGAAAAGCAAGAGAAGAGATGGCTCCTCCCAAGAAGAAAGCTATTGCCTTCAAGAGCTCTTCCACCTACTCCGACGAGGATGATGAAGAAGAGGATGATGAAGATCTTTCTCTTCTTGTAAAGAACATTCGGAGAATGTATAACAAGGCAAAGTTTCAAAATAGAAGGAGATGACAAGGTAAAGAAGAGAAGAAAATCATTTGCTTCAATTGCCGGAAGCCGGGTCACATTGTTGCGGAATGTCTGGAAAACAAATGCAAACCCTCCACCTCCAAGAAGCCTTGCAAAAAAAAAAAGCTTTAAAGGCTACTTGGGATTCGGAGAGTGAATCTGATGAGGAAGTCGACACCGCCAACAAGTGCTTCATGGCAAATGAAAGCACAAGCAAGATAACTCCCGATACTTTCATTGATTGTGAACTATCTATAGATGAAGTAGGAGATGCTTTTAAAGAACTATCTCATAACTATGATTTTCTTAAAAAGAAATACTTGAAAATGAAAAGGAAAATGAATCACTCAACCACAAAGTTTTCATTCTCACAAAAGAAAAAGATGAATTATTTTCAACTCTCTCTTCTACTCAAAAGAATTTTGATGACTATAAGATTTCTTACAAAGGTAAATTTTCACAAATTGATGAAAACGAGATTTCTTTAATAAAGAAGAAAATTGATTCATTAGGAGTAGTTTTGAAGAAATGTGAATTTGATAAAACTAGACTAGAGGCTATGTTTCCTAAGGAACATGTCCCAAAAAAATATTCACATGCTATTCATGCTCATGTTCATAAATCACAACCTTTACATCATGCTAAGTACCCTAAACATGCCCACACTCCACACACTCATCATGCATTCATGTATGATAAAGTGTATGCATGCACATATTGTGGCCGTAATGATCATTTGGTTAAATTTTGCTATGATAGGATTAATGTATCGCATAATCATGTTTGGGTTCGGAATACTAACATTCAAGGACCCAAGAAAGTTTGGGTACCAAAGTCAACAAATTTGTGAAATGATGTAGGTACATTCCAAAGCCCAATGATGTAAGGAGTTGTGGTATCTTGATAGTGGTTGCTCAAGGCACATGACTTGGGATATCAACAACTTCGCAACCCTATCAAGATACCATGAGGTGGCACCGTCACCTTCAGAGATGACGCCAAAGGAAAAATCATTGGTATTGGTAATATTAAACTTGGTACATCTCCTTTAATAAAATGTTGTTTTAGTTGATTGCCTCAAGTGTAATCTCTTGAGTGTGAGTCAACTTTGTGACAAAGGTTTTGATGTTATTTTTGATGACCTAGCATGTAGAGTTATTGATAGACAATCTAATACATGTATATTTTTCGGATTTCGTGAAAATAATGTATACATGATTGACATGTCTAATATGCTATGCAATGCTATTTGTTTGAAAGCCCTCGATGATGACTTTTGTTGTGGCATAGGAGATTAGACCATATTTCTTTTGACCATCTATCTAGATTAAATAATAAGAAAATGGTGAAAGGTATTCCTTACTTGAAATTTAAAAAGGACCGCATTTGCGATGCGTGTGAACTTGAGAAACAAACCAAGTCCTCTTTTAAGTCAATCAAGGATATCATGACATCACGACCTTTGGAGTTGATCCATATGGATTTGTTTGGTCCTACACGAACCAAAAGTCTAAGTGAGAATCATTTTTCTTTCATTTTAGTTGATGATTTCTCTTGTATTACTTGGATTTTCTTTTTAGAACACAAAATTCAAGCCTTTACATATTTTCAAGCCTTTAAGAAAAAGTTGAAAAGGAAAAAGATTCTTCTATTTAAGAATAAGAAGTGATAGAGGTGGTGAATTCAATAACCTGTTGGCCCAAAGGCCCATCACTCTAGTTTTGATGATAATCAACTCATGTAGTTATAGTACTAATGATCTTGTGTTTAATTAATGACAGATTTATGATCAAGATCTTAGTAGGTGCATAGCTTCAACAAAGAATTTAAAGTCAAGTTTTGGAGCTAGCACGGTTTGATTCAAGAGCTTGTGCATCAAGACCACATCAAGTACTCAAGAGGAGTCTAGCTCTATGGATCCTGTTTGGACCAAGTCAAGAAGATGAGAAGGCTTCAAGTGAAGACTTCAAGAAGATGAAGACTTGTATCTAGGTTTGTTTTATAAGATTTTATTTTTAGATAAAATGTAAAGGATAGAGTAGTTGGTGGATTGCTCAAGTACATATACACACATACTCTTGATTTAATTTGTTTTAGAAAAGAATTTTCAATTTGAAAAATACCGTTTTGATTCTTTTGGTTAAAACATGTAAACTTGAATTTCCTATATTCTTGCCTTTTTAACCAAAACCTTATTTAGTGCTTAATGTCAAAAACATAGATATTTCACCATGTTTGTGTAGTGGATCATATCCATACACACTATGCTTTAAATGAGTTTAGAATATCTTATTTTCGTATTTGGAGATTTTTTGAAAAAACAAGTTTTGAAAAAAAAATCAAGTTTGGCAAAATACAGTTCTCATTTGAGCCAATTTTTTCATATTACAAAAATAGTCCAAATCATTTATAACATGCCTTGATTTTATGCAAGCATGTTTGTTTATCAAAGTATATTGGTAAAACTATTTTTGTAGATTTTTTAGTATTTTATGGGATTTTATTTTAATCAAAAAGATCAAGTTTTTAATCCCTAGTTCAGACCTGACCTGGCTTCAGCCGGTCGACCGACCCGGTCGACCGACGTGCACAGACGTGCACGCCAGTTCTGCAGGAGGGCCGGCCGACCGACCCGGTCGACCGTCCAGAGAGCTCTACTCTCTGGAAAGGCCCCGGCCGACCGAGCGGTCGACCGGACAGAGAGTTGCTCTCTGTATTCTAGCTCGGTCGACCGACCAGTCGACCGATGGCTCAAACGGTCTAAAATATGACAGTTGGCCGGTCGGCCGGACGGTCGACCGACAGGCCTGACAGAACCCCAACGGCTAGTTTTTCTGAGCCTATAAATTTGGGGTTTGGGCATTGTTTTTCTCTAAGATTTCTAGTGGACTTTGAGCCTGTTTTTCCCACTTCTTTAAAGAGTTTTCTCCACTAAATTGAGAGCTAATACTTCCAATCAAAAGAGGAGTTTTTATCAAGAGTGTTAAAAAGAGATTTCTTGAGTTTTCCTCCACCATTCTCATCCTTATTTTTCTCACACAAACACTTGAGCAACCCATTGATTATTTATCTTATAGGAGTGTTGTAGTGAGAGTTTTTATTGGTGATCAAAGTGTTTAGATCACCAAGAGATCTTTTCTTTATACTTTGAGGAGGCGGACGTGTGTGTCCGCGGTGTTTCGAGTTCGGGTACGAACTCCTTATTTGAGGTGCGGCCTCGGCGAGCCGGTGGGCTTGCGGTGTGTACGGACTAGGGAGTCCGAGAGTTGTAGGTGTTGCGGCACTGGGTGATCCATTGGGATCGATCTTAGTGGAAATCCTTCGTGTGTCGAAGGCGGGGATGTAGAGCAAGTGTGCTCGAACCTCGAAACAAATCCCTTGTGTTTGCGATTGCTCACTCTCTCTCTCTCTCTTGTCTCTTGTTTATATCTTGCATTCTTTATTGTGTTTATCTTTATATGCATGATATACTTGTGTGCTTAATTGATATACATGCTTGGGTTGTTTGCTAACACTTGTATTTAACCAAGAGAGCCAACGCGGCACCTCAACCCTTATCTAGGGGAAATCTAGAGGAGTTAGTCCAGAGCCCTTCACGGAGAATTCGGCTACACTCTTGTGTTATACGTGGTGTTTAGTTTAAGAATTTTAGTTTAGGTCATAATAGTTTTTACTTCCGCATTATTTGGCATTAAGTGACCATTAGATTAGCCATCACCTATTCACCCCCCTCTAGGTGATCCTACATAACCAACCCTTTACCACTTTTTGTGAAGAATATGGAATTAAGCATGAACTATCTTGTCCTAGAACTCCACAACAAAATGGAGTCGTTGAGAGGAAAAATCGTACATTACAAGAGATGGCTAGGACAATGATAAATGAGTACGGTCTCCCTCATTATCTATGGGCCGAGGCCGTTAACACATCTTGCTACATATCAAATAGGGTTTTCTTATGTAAAAACACTTCTAAAACATCTTTTGAGATTTATTTTTCTAGAAAACCAAATATTTCATACTTTAAAGTTTTTGGTTGTAAATGTTTTGTTTTGAATACTAAAGAAATTTAGGTAAATTGATGCAAAGTCTTTTGAAGCAATTTTTGTTGGTTACTCTAACACTAGTAATGCTTATAGAGTTTTCAATAAGTCATCCTTGACTACTGAAGAATCTATACATGTAAAGTTTGAGGAATCTAATGTGTTTGTTGAGAATATTGTAGAAATAAATTCCCTAAATGAAGACATGGAGAAAAATTCTCTGAAGGACTCACCTACTCTTGAAGACATACCAAAGGGTGATGAAGAAAATGAAGTTCAAGAAGTTGAAGTGGAGACTACTCAACCACTTCGAAAAGATTGGAGATTCAATCCACATCATCCCATGGATCTTATTATAGGTAAAGTATCAAAAGGGGTAACTACTCGCTCTAAACTTCATGATCTTTATGGGCACTATGTATTTATTTCTCATTTTAAACCAAAGAACATCCTCGAAGCCGAGGGTGACTCATATTGGTTGCTTGCCATGCAAGAGGAGCTCAATCATTTCGAACGCAATCAAATTTGGCACCTTGTTCCTAGGCCCCACGATAGACCAACAATTGATACTAAGTGGATCTTTAAGAATAAGTTGGATGAGTCGGGAAATGTTGTTAGGAAAAAAGCTAGGTTAGTGGCCCAAGGTTATACTCAAATCGAATGTATCGATTTTGAGGAAACTTTTGCACCCGTAGCACGGCTTGAAGCCATACGAATGACACTTGCATTTGCTTCATATAAAGATTTTAAACTTTTTCAAATAGATGTAAAAAGTGCTTTCTTAAATAGATTTATTGAAGAGGAGGTGTATGTTGAACAACCCCCCGGGTTTGTTGATCCTACACATCCGGATTTTATTTTCAAACTAAGGCAAAGCTCTTTATGGTTTAAAACAAGCCCCTAGGGCTTGGTGTAAAAGACTTTCTTCATTTCTTATTTCTAATGGTTTTAATAAAGAAAAAATAGATACCTTGTTTACCAAACATGTTGATAATGATATATTTATAGTTCAAATATATGTTGATGATATCATATTTGGTTCTACTGATGAAAATCTTTGCAAAGCTTTTGAATCATGCGTGAAGGAGGAATTTGAGATGTCTATGATGGGCGAGCTTAACTACTTCCTTGGTCTCTAAATCAAGCAAAGGAAAGACGAGATTTTCATCAATCAAGCCAAGTACACGAATGAACTTATCAAGAGATTTGGGCTTGAAGGGGCTAAGACAAGAAAAACTCCCATGCCTACCACCACTAAGTTTGACAAGATGAATAAGGTACAAATGTTGACATTAAACTTTATCGTAGCATGATTGGTAGCTTATTGTATTTAACGGCTAGTAGTCCGGACATTATGTTTTGTGTATGTCTTTGTACTCGATTTCAATCGTGTCCTAAAGAGTCCCATTTGATTGCGGTATAATGCATTATTATATACCTTAAGGGCACAATTGAAATGAGTTTATGGTATCCGAAGACCGGACAATTTTCGATGACGAGTTTTTCGGATGCCGACTATGGGGGTTGTAGAGTGGATAGGAAGAGTACAAGTGGAACATGTCAATTTCTCAGTAATTATCTTATTTCATGGTCTTTCAAGAAACAAAATTCGGTAGCCCTCTCAACCGCTGAGGCGGAGTATGTTGCGGCGGGGGCTTGTTGTGCACAAGTCCTTTGGATGAAACATACTCTCCTTGACTATGATTTGCATTTTAACCATATTAAAATATTTTTTGATAATACTAGTATTATTCATGTGACTAAAAATGTAAATCAACATAGTAAGACTAAGCACATTGACATTCAGTATCACTGTCTTAGAGATCATTATGAGAAAAGTGATATTGACATTGATTATGTTTCTACCGATTTTTAACTTGCCGATATATTTACAAAACCACTAGACTATACTAGATTTTATTTTATTTGTGGTGAATTAAATGTTTGTATTATGGAATCATAAAATTTTTTTACCTTTTTTGATGTATGACAAAAAGGGGGATAAAAAGTTAGTTTATTATTTTGGGTTTTTAAGTTTTGATGAGTTTTGAGTTTTGAGTTATGTATTTTAAGTTATGAGTTATGAAGTTTTGAGTTTTGAGATATGAGTTTTTGAGTTATTGTTTGTTGAAACTATATGTTTTGAACTCTTATTCTTATGTCTTTTTATTTATGCCAAGTTCTTGTTTTTACTATTCCTTCATGTATATAGTCATTCATATATATAGCATGTTTTGAGGAGAGCTTCCAAGCTCCTTTCCCATTTTTTCCCATTTTTTAAAAATAACTCATATGTTTTGTTATCATCAAAAGGGGGAGATTGTTGGCCCAAGGTTACAATCACCCGGTTGTTGAGTTTTGATGATTACAAAACATATATAGTTATTTGTACTAATCATATTTTAGTGTTTAAGTGTGTTTCAGGGTTCTAAGGATTCAACATTTCTTCTTCCCTAAAGGAAGGTGTTTTTGACTCAAGTTGATTCAATTCAAGTTCAAGGATTCAAACTTACATATAGAGAAGCCCTAATTTGAAGATCTTCTAGTCACCTAGAACCGTTGTAAGAATTAGTTTGTTAAAGAATGAGGTTATGATAAGTTGGCTTAAGAAAACACACACACACTTTCATTTTTTTTTTCAAAAAACGGTTTTGTTTTGGATAGTTGAATTAGGTACATGTCTTGGTTGATATACATGTCTCTTACATCTTGTTTATATCTTGTATACCAACCCTTATAGCTTGCTACTTAATCATCTAGCCATTTAAAAATATTTTAAAAATTCTTCTAAGTTCAAAACTTTTCCTATAAAAAATACTGTTTCAGGCCCAACGGTCGACCGGACGGTCGACCGCATCTATTTCAGGCCTGATCGGTCGACCGCACCGGTCGATCGGGCCTTGTGGTTTTGGTGTGCACGTTTGTGCCCGTCTGCCGGTCGACCGGAACGGTCGGCCGACTGACTGACCCTTGCTCTCGGGTTTTGTCGGTTGACCGGGCCAGTCGACCGACAGAACAAACTTTTATTTTTTGTTTAGCCTCCGGTTGACCGACCGGTCGACCGAGTCCAACCGCTAGTTTGCCAGTTAGACTGCCGGTCGACCGGGCCGGTCGACCGACAGCCGCCAGCAGCCCCAACGGCTAGTTTCTTGAGATTTATTTTCATGATTTGATTATAATGTTTGTGTCAGCTATCTCTAAATTTTTGGAGGCTAATTCCTGATCTATTAACCTAGTTTTAAATGATGATTTGCTCATGGTAAATCCCTATAAATAGATGGCATTGGTCCCTTGTTAAATTCAAGAAAAATTCTCATTGTTTTAGTTTCCAAAAGAAAGAAAAGTTTTCAAAGCTTTCACTTTCTAAAAGTGCATTCTTGATAGAAGTTTCTCAGTGTTTTCAAGCTCTTTCTCACTTCTTTACAACTGAATTTTCTCACTTCACTTCTTGAGCCAAAAATCTTTCCCATTTTATAAGGAGTTGTAAGAGAGAAGTTTGTGGTATTTTTGATCACCTCGTTACTTGTATTTTTCTTTGTGTTGAGATCCCTCTTGTGTAGAGGTTGGATTGGTAGGAATTCGGTACTCCGGTCTTGTGTAGACCTCTAATTCCCTTTGCTGATTTAGTGAAAATCCTTCACGGTGTTGGAGGCGGGGGCATAGAGCATTGGCTAGAATCTCGAAACAAATTACTTGTGTTTGCGATTGGTTTCCTTATTGTTTTTCATTGCTTTACATTTTATCTTATGATACCTCTTGCTTGCACTTCATTGCTTCCATTTTATTCACTTGCATTTTTCGATTTTTACTCATCTCAATAAGAAAGCAATTACGCGCCTCAACTCATAATCTAGAGGAATCAAAGAGGAAAAGTTCTAGAGCCCTTCATGGGGAATTCGACTTCAATTTCTTATTTTGAGTGACCAGTTGCATCATACATACATACTTGTTTTAAAAAGATCATTAGATTAGCATTAACACCTATTCCCCCTCTAGGTGTTTTTCAAGGGCGACCTGTTACGACATCCAGATGAGCGTAGCGAACTTCTATGCCATCTTTGAGTTGTACTGCCCGGCTATAGGGACCTTCTTCACCCCTGTTGGCGAATTGGGCATGGCTTTGTACGAGATGTGAGAAGTTTCTGCTCTGCCTTTGGGGTATCTCCCATATGAAGAATATTTCCCGTGCGAGGCGGAATTGACACTTTTGGAGAAGTAGGAGCCCGCCTTATTTGAGACTTATCGGGAGTTGATGTGCCACCTTTATATTTGCTCAAGCATGCATGAGAGCCATAAAGGAGTTTCATGCAGTTTGAAGAGCTGGGAAAATTATTTGTTCCCTCACCTGGAAGGTACTCTCGAAGCCGCTCATTGTGGAGTTACAAATGAAGACATCTTTCGCCAGATGCAAGAGCACCCTCAAAGGGATTTGATTCTGGAAGAAAATGACAGACCTATATGAAAGGTGATATTCTTCAGAGTTTCCACCACCAGGCTCGTCGACCGACGTCCCAGAAGGCACTTTTGGGTGGCTTTTTAATAGTTTGGCTGAAGAGATGTGTGGTGCCATCTCCGTCTGGCGACGTCTTTCATCCGACCATCTTATTGCCTGTTGTTCGTTTAGTCTACGGTCGTTCTCTTGGACTTCTTTCAGCCATGATGTGCTGTATTCAAAGAGGCCTTCGTGTATTGATGAAGGCTTTCTGTAGGCCACCAACGACGAAGCGGGGAAAGGGGACTATCTTGCCTTACGACGGACCAAACCCTAGAATTGGTTTTTCATATACTTATTTGATGGCATGGTTCGCCCTTCACTGCCCCTCTATCATCCAAGCCGGTGAGGAGCCCCCAAAAAGGTGTTCGAATGGCGCTTCTCTGTCGATTCGAGGGTGTACGTGGTCACGGACTTATGTGGCTGCGATCTGCAAATTGCTATGCCGTCATGACGTCTACAGTCTTTTTCAGTGCTTTCCCTATATTCGCGATGCAGGCTATGGTGAAAATTCAAGGATGTAGGGAAAGGCAGACGTCGGGGAGTCTTCGAATGGCTGGTTAGCATCCGGCCATCCCACTTGCTGTATAGAAGAGGGGACACCTGTTACCTCGAGTCCTAAGTTCCGAGTCAGTTTGCTCGTCAGTTTGGGTATGACCAACTGTATGTAGGCAATCCGAATAGCATCGTGGCCTTCATGGGGAGCCTCATCAATGGAGCTCGTGCCTAGCGGTTTTATATTGCTGGCTGTACTGAGGCGCGGCTGTGCATGCTACTAAGGACTCCGAACTTTTAAACAATTTTGGGTTCTGCCAGTGATACAGAACTTCAAACTCCACATCAACTGGGTTTTCTATTAATTCTTTTGGTGTGAAGTTGATCTCTCAGCGGCTGAAGCGGAAGGTCACTGAGAAGAGCGAGGGTAAGAGGGTCCGCGTTCTAGGCCTCGGGGAATTTTCATTGCTGTTGATGATAGCGAGGCCTCGGATGTAGGAAGTCCTCGCTTTGAAGCGGATACAGGTGCTAAGGCTCTAGCAGCTGTTTCTGGTGGGGTAGGTACAGCTCCCGTGGAACATGTTGATGTGGAAGAAGTGGAGGAAGAAGATCCTGACGTCCACTTCAAGCGAAAGCGGGAAGGCAGATCTCGTAGGAAGAGAATAGTGAAGAAGCCTCATCGCTACGCTCCTACGGTTATTGTAGAGTGTGAATCATCTGCAGTGTCTCCTCCTCCTACTCTATTAGTCATTAAACTGTCGGCTCCTAGGCAAACCGCTGGTAAAGCTGTTCCGGACCTGAGTAAGATCAACTCCATTCTTGCAATACACTCTTATATATTCCATACAGCTCATTATTTACTTCATGATTCAGGAACTGAGGTGGTGAGAGACCCGAGAGCTGAGGTTGCAGGAGAATAGGGGGAACATTATGATCCCTTGTTCACTTATAAAGAAGGCGATGAGTCTAGCTATTTCGCCGTCTAGGAAGAATCTGGAGGTGATGCGGCCGATGTAGGTCCTTCAGGTGCTGGGATTTCAAAAGGAAGCCCTATGGCCTCCAGCTCTTTTGGGTGGACCACCGAGGGTTCGGCGAGCGAAGGTGGGCCGGTCGTCCGTATTGACTCTGTCAAAGATTTTCCTATGGAACCTGAGGGGACTGGAGTCGTTGTCGACGGACTCCAGAGAGAGACTGCGGCCACGGCAGTTGAGGCAATACCATCTTTTGGTAACATTTTGCTCTTTTGTGAGTAATTTTTTCCGTTATATTCGTTACGCCTTGATTAAACAGAATCTTGCTATAGGTGTTTCCGCCTCTGGGTGCATTGACTTCGAGGGAGCCAGCCAATCTTTCTGAGGGAATCAGAGGTGAAGCAAGTACTTTGACCGCGGCGGATGCTGCTGAGTCGGATGCCTTATATCACAGTTTACCTTCCTATCAGCCCAAACCAGCCAGAGGAAGGGGGAACAGTAGTCACGGAACCAACCTCCCTTCCAACTATATCGGTAAGTGAGGTGCCATTGGTTTCGCCAGTGTCGCCTATCTTGCCAAGCGCGGAGCTGAAGGTGATTACCAGTCCTACTTCTCCAACACTGGTGGTTGAGCCAGCTCTCCCAGAAATAATCACTAGCCCCACTTTGGTTGTTGCTGGTGTACTGGTTTCAATGAGAACTCCTCCAAGATCCCCGGCGATCCCTCAAATTGCTCCAGCCAGTACTTCTACTATTCCTTCAGAGAAACTGGTGGAAGTTTTGTCTTCAGAGGCTGCTCGTTCACCGAGAGTAGTTGAGGCTGAGAATGAATTCGTGGCTGAGTTAGTCGATAGCTTTTATAAGGGCTTGAAGCGCTCCATTGCTTTGGTCTTGAAGGGCTCGACTACCTCATTTTCTGCTCTAAAGGTGGTCCTCTCCCGAAGTATTAATAGTGTTCGAGACTTTGGAGGGGATGACCAGGCTGCCACATTGGAGCTTCTGGTGGACCAGCTTGAGAGGGATGTGGACGAATGATGCCGTCTTAACCATTCAGATCTGGAGTCTTCACTTAACGAACAGCTTGCGCACCTTACTGCTCAAATGCATGAAGCCCATCTCGCCGCTCAGAAGCAGCCAAGGCAATTTTCTCTGACTTGAAATCCTTGGAGATGAGAAGAGTAGAACTTGGGGACACCATAGATGCTCTAACAGCGTTTTCTTGACGCCGAGGATAAGATTGAAAAGGCCAAGGAAATGATCAGGAAGGCTAATCTTCTTTTGTCCAAGGCTGAACCTGTGCGTCTTGAAGAGATTGCTCGGCTAGAGTAGCTTAGGGCTCAAAATAACGAAGTCCTGCAGCAGGAGCTAGCGCAGAGGGCAGCTTTGGCTGAAATTGAGGCTCGCTTATCCTAAACGGCGAGCTTTAATGAGGCTGAGTTGAGGTCACAGGCACTCATCAGGGCTACTGAGGAGAGGAAGAATAGGTTGGCTACTCTTGATGAACGAATCAAATCCTACGAAGTACCCTCGTAGCTTGTAACCCGAGCATCCTTGTATCCCTCTGCTGGAATCAATAAAAAGTGATTTTATCTGACTCCCCTGTTGCATTTCTAACTTGTTTTATCCTCTGAATTTTCAATTCATACTTTCAAGTTGTATTGCAATCCTCAAAAGGAAGCAGAATAATGATATAACTAATCCAATCAGTGGTGATAAGCTGATAGAGTTAGTCACACATTTGAAAAAAAATAGTCCTTACTGGACTAAAAGATGAGACTTGACTATCTGTGGGTTCAGAGATCGCAATGACATAACCGATTGAGAAGCCCCCAAGCTCGAAATTTTGTCATATGATGGCAAAGAAATAGTCCCTACTGGACTAAAAGATGAGACTTGGATATCTGTTGGTTCAGAGGCCGCGATGACGTAACCGATTGAGAAGCCACCAGGCTCAAAATTTTATCATTCAGAGGTGATGACTGGACATGATGACAAAGAAATAGTCCTTACTGGACTAAAAGATGAGACTTGGCTATCTGTCGGTTCAGAGATCGCGATGACGTAACCGATTGGGAATCCACCAAGCTCAAAATTTTGTCATTCAGAGGTGACGAACTGGACATGATGACAAAGAAATAGTCCTTACTGGACTGAAAGATGAGACTTGGCTATCTGTCAGTTCAGAGGTCGCAATGACGTAACCGATTGAGAAGCCACCAAGCTCAAAATTTTCTCATTCAGAGGTGACGAACTGGACATGATGACAAAGAAATAGTCCTTACTGGACTGAAAAATGAGACTTGGCTATCTGTCGGTTCAAAGGTCGCGATGACATAACCGATTAAGAAGCCATCAAGCTTAAAATTTTGTCATTCAGAGGTGACGAACTGGACATGATGACAAAGAAATAGTTCCAAATTTGTCATTCAGAGGTGACGAACTAGACATCATGACAAAGAAATAGTTCCGCTGGGGGAAATCAAACTTGATTATTAACTCCATGGGGATTTTGGTATCTCTTTCGGATGTTATTTGGAAGAAATTGTCAGAGGTATATTGTTAACGTGACAACCAAAAAAAGTCTACTGAGGACTGATTATCAGAAACCCACTGGGGAGTTAGGAAATGAATCCCATAAGAGGTTACATGTCAGAGGTGATCGTTAACGTGACAAAAAGAACTCCGTGGGAATTTATAAAGCAATTTGTCAGAGGTGTGATATTAACTTGACAAGGATTCATTTACTGTAAGAAGTGCTTGAACATAACAGTAATTTGAGTGGACCTGTCGTTCTATTGAAGAGAATGACAAGCAGGGTTTATTCACCGGGGATATTGGCTCTTATCCATTGAGGAGTAAATTATAGTCTTGCTATCAGAGATTTAGTGTTAACATGATAGGTTAGACTCGTCATTTTACAAAGGAGATGAATACCTTTATATGTGGTCTTACCATTCCATGGATTGGAATTGGTAAGTGATTTTGGAGAGGGAATCAAATATGAACGGGTCCCTCAGGATTTTTAGCAAATCCTCAGCTGTCAACGGGTTTGATATATCTTTACCAACTACCGTTTAAGTCAGACTAGCCATGCTATT